>OLKM01000973.1:15000-55000 GCA_900291075.1 Melanogrammus aeglefinus | reverse complement strand
AAAGGGGGGAGCAGAGGGAGAGGGAGAGGGAAGAGAGGAGGAGGGAGAGGGAGGGAGGAGGGAGGAGAAGAGGAAAAGGGGAGGAGGTGAGGAGGAGGAGAGGAGAGAGAGAGAGGAGAGAGAGGGAGGGGGAGGGAGAGAGAGGGAGGAGAGTTAGGGAGGGGGAGGGGAGAGAGGAGAGAAGGACAGGGGACAAGGGAAGGTGGACAAAGAGAAGGGAAGAGACTTAACCCTCTAAAACCGAACAATGCATGCTTATGTCTATAGGTTGTGGCAGTTGGTATGATCCATAACGATTAATAAAAAATAAATTAATAAATGACATCCTTTTGATAACATCATACAAATAGTAAATACATATACCGTTTCTGTTGGGTATCTGTGAAATGATTATGGTAAAAATAAGTCCGATTTCATAGTATGTATAATATAAAGTTTTACATATAAACATAATTCTTAATGACTCTATGTAGCACCTTTAGACATGGAGTATTACAAAATGGATGCATCTGATCAAATTTGTTCCATCAGTCATAGAGCACCTTTTTCTGGGAAATAAATGCAGCCAAACAAAGACATTATTATAATCAATCGTTCTCTATAATTGGGATATGGTAATTTACTGGAAAAGCTGTGATTAACCAATTATTTCTATGCAAAATAAAATTAAAGATTACAATTGATTACATTGCATGAGTCACAGTGCATTTTATTGGCTTATCATAACAGCATCGCATGCAAAACTCAGGAAACACAACGATTTGAATAAACATGTTCTCATGGCAAGCGTCCAATCAAAAGCTGGATTATAGGCAAAAATATCACATGCCACGCCTTTAATTTCTCCAGTTCTGAAGCCACTAGAGGGCGATCACGGAGCTGCTCAGATTCCCCACGGCTATTATGGCCAGAATGATGAAAGTTTCCTCCAAGAAGCACAAGAAATGCGAAATTGTACGCTAATTTGAACTAACTTTAATCTACCATTGCAATCTAAGATTCACAGCCCTCAGGCATGCAGCCATGATGCTGAACAAATGCAGCATAATGGTCTGGAATGGGTCAAACCTCAATGGCATAATGGCTGACTGCCTTCCCTCAGTGGACACCAACAGCAGCAGAACTTTGCAGTGCCTTCACATTTCCATAAGCCCTAGTTGACCTTTGAGTTAGGTGTTGGATAGATGTGTGCAGTCATTCTGTATGTTTTCTGGAGCCCTCCCACATCTGCTCTTAGAGACCTATTGTGTTTCCAAAAAGCAAGTAAAACCTTAGAAGTAAAATCAATCAGGTAGTAAAAGTAATGCTATAGCAATATCTATGTATGTATGTCATGTAGGTCATAATATTAACGGGTGATTTTTCCTTTTGGTAAATGCTGTAAGGTTAATAAAGATTGATATGGAGTTCTGAACTCATAATAGCAAGGCCTTAGGTGGCCCATTTGCTCTAGCTAGGCCTATGTGAGAAAGGCTACCTCAAGACAAAGAGGTGGTGAGACTGAGTGAAGGGACTGATGGCATGCAAGGCAGATTGACAACTTACAAAGCCGACTTTGTGTGAGAGAGGGTTCCAGTCACACGCTTGCTAAGGAACCTGCGGCTGAAGTATTGCATGAGCAGGAGGAAAAGAATCAAAGGAGGGGTGACCAAGAGTATAACTCTCGGACAGAGGGACTGTCAGTCTGAAACGTTTTGTCTCTGTTCTGCAGAACATATTGATGCATTGTAAACTTAGTTCACAGCATGCAGTATCTGATTCAAGCCTCTAGGGGCATTCTCTGGAATCAAATTAACAATATTGCAGAAAAACTGCAGAAAACTTGTAATTCGTAACTTGTATGCTTTTTCGTTCAAAAAGTTCTTGTTTAATTTTCCTTTCTTTACATGCTTTTGAGTTCCAAAAGCCCATGTTAGGGCTATACTCCCTCGTTCCAAAGATGGGACAAGGACTATGTTTGGGAGGGTGGAGAGAAATATATGAGATCTGCCACATCAAGGGAAGATAAGACCATAGACCGGCCTTGGAGAGAGTTCTATAACCTGGAGCTTAGCTGCTGAGGGGCCTCATCTTCTCTTTGCCAGAGACGAGCGCTCTTCTGCTAAGGTAATACGGGACACACGCTTTCTTGTATATCTTCGAATACTTGAAGGGTCAAGCTGGGTTCAGACAGCGGAGGACACATCCTTGCAGTATACTGACCCCCCACTACGCCGTTCTACACCAACCTCTCAGATCCAGGGACCCCACGGGCATCACCCAAAAAGATCATTATCGAGATAATGAGGTTGGGGGGAAGAGACCCCCACAAACCGAGGGGGCCGGGCTAAAGAGACTGGATGTGGTTAGAGAGGGGCCTCCTGCCCTTGAGCAATACAACGTGACCCTTGAGGCGCGGCAGAAAGCCTTGTGAGCGCAGGTAACGCCAGCAGCATGCACCAGCGGTGCGCCATGTGGTCTATTTCTTGATGCTAATAAGCAAGTTATTTCAGAGCATCAATTGATCATTGGAGGACCTGGGGCCACCATAGCAGTCATTACTCCCGGGGTTTCCCCAATCGGAGGAATATTCAAAGAATTCTGTGGTTCGGATATCACAGACTGGGTTACTACTTGCAAATTGAAAGGGGGGTATTCGCAGGAGGTACCACAAGTCCCAGCTGGCGGACATTTGGCTAAGGCATCAGTGTTACTCTACAGCCACAGGGAGGGTCCGTGGTGCACGATTACCTGCAATCCACCAGGCCAGCAACACGAGGGGAGTGGGTCGCCATCCTGGATGTGGTCGGTCAAAGCCACCGCCTACAACCAGACTATTAACCCCTGGCTCTCACTGCCATCGGCCGGTAACGATCAGCCCAACAAGGCCAGGGCTAACAAAGGCTGTGGGAAGCCATAACCCCGCAACAGACCGGTCAACCCTGGAGCTCCGAGCCGAGTGGTGCCACCAGAGGGATGCCATCAGGAGGCCCTGTGTTCAGGGGCCCTGTGTTCAGGGGCCCTGTGTTCAGCATCTTTAACTACCTGGAACGACCGGGCCCCCTACGTTCATGGAACCGGAGGCCGTCGCCACTCAGGGAGACGTCTCAGTGGCCTTCCCCCAAGAGTTGCTGATGGGCAGACAACTCGTCTGTCGGGGGCCCAGAGGAGAAAGCTGCTACGGCAGCAGCAGGGGGCCACGTTCACTGAGCTCCAGTGACACCGTAAAGGAGGTTTCCTGTGTTAGCGCAACAGTTTGATTGTGGTCAATGTATGCGTTTGAATTTAAAAGTTTGTATTAAGGTTTATGTGCTAGTATCTGCAAGAATGTTTTCTGTATGAAGACTCGGCTCGATACGGCTCGGCACGGCTCGGCTCGGCTCGGTTTGGTTGTGTTTCCATTACAACTGGTGCCTCCTCGACGTGGGCGGGGTCGTCATAAGACGGCTGCGCGAAACCGCTTTGACGTCATTTACACGGCGCCGAGCAACGTACAAATCTGGAAGACCAGAACAACAATAACAACAACATCAGAGGAGGACAGCATGGAGGACATGGAGGCGATCGTGTTGCTGCTCACTCTGTGGCTTTTTGTCGCACAGAAGGCAAGAGAAAGAGAGCCAGAGAAGACTCCGGGCCGCGAGACAAAACGGTAGGCGGTCGTCGCGCGGTTATGGACGCTTTCCAGTGACGACACTCATCGGCCAATCAGTGGAAGGCAGTCGGCTGACGTCACGTTTTAGTAACGCTTCGGCTCGCTTGGAACCAGGGCTGAGGTGATACCAAAAATGTTCCCAGTTGCAGGTACTGCGTGCTAGTGGAAACACGCAAATAGCGCGCCGAGCCGAGCCGTACCGAGCCGAGCCGTGCTAGTGGAAATGCGCCAATAGATATATCTATAGCATGACTTTAACTCCCTGATTGATTTTACTTACAAAGTACCTAAAAATACATTCTTCCCACAAGGTTAAATAAGCCTACCTGATGGACACATCCTTTCATGTGGATCCACAGGATTTATTTAAAAAATAAATGACACGTCAGAGGTCGGCCTACCTTTATTTTTTGTGTTGTGTGTTTTGCTTTAAACGACAGTGACACCTCCTTATGACCTGTTACTCCTCCTGTGTGTGTGTGTGTGTGTGTGTGTGTGTGTGTGTGTGTGTGTGTGTGTGTGTGTGTGTGTGTGTGTGTGTGTGTGTGTGTGTGTGTGTGTGTGTGTGTGTGTGTGTCTACTGTGTAATCTGGTACAAGCCATCTTTTTACTCCACATAATTAGTGAACCTTGTACATGGTCCCTGTTTCAAATAAACCAATGATAATAAAATAAATGAAGCGCCAGGCATGTGTGCGTGGATGGCTGTGGAAACCCGAGCGGGGGGAGGGGGGGGGGGGGGGGGTTGTTTGCCAACGTGTGTGTTTGAGCAGACATGTATTAGCCTACCAGTCATGACATAGAGAAAGGAGACCGACTGACACTAGGGACACTTCCTCCTGGGCCCTGGAGGAAGACGTGTGGGAGCACATTGTTTACAAAAGCACTTGAAGAACAACAGTGAGCTCTCTTTAACCCTAACTCTCTTAACAGCATCACAGAGGTCAAAGGTTATCCCGGTGAACGCTTTTTCAGCATTAATTAATTGTGTGTGAATGCAATATGGTTTGTGTTGGCTCCGAACTTGATGAATTTTGACTAACTATCAGTGTACTGATTATCAGCGAATATAATTCCATCATACAATATATGTAATGGTGTCACAGTGACATAACAAAAGACTTGGATTATAATTGCTAATATTAATACAAATAATTAGTTTGATGAAATAATGAGCCATCATGTGAAAATACAATTACAAGTTCTCGTTATGAAGTTTAATTTCTCATATTCTCTAATCAATTTACTGTCTAGACATTGTTTTTTTTTTTAAAGAGCCATAAAGTGAAAACAACCACCGTTAACCGGAAAATGTACTAAATCCACTCGACAGTGCCATCTGGTGTTTCAATATGTGCAACAAGCATGTATTTTACAAACAACCACCTTCTGCAATAGTATTGTCAAATGGTATATTATGTTCTATCTCATATTGCACAATTCACTCAAAATTTGTTTTCCATGGGGAAATCTTAATTGAAGGGAAATGTATGGATTCTATGTATTGAGCAAGAATACCCATGTTGTTGTTTTTATCATGCAATCATTGGTTCTATTCTAGTTTGATGGGAAAACGTTGACATTGTAGAAAAGTGCTTCACAACTTTACTTGGTCTCTAGGGCCCTAGCTACTGTATTATGATCAAATCTTAAATCAGAAGGTACATGATTTGTAGCTCGCCAGGAACATTAAAAGTTACAAAGTGACCAAAATCGTGAAAATCTGTCCAAAGCCTAGCATCAGTTCAAAGCCTACCACCAAATATTAAATCCATGTTCCCCTTTTCACCAGAGGTGACCAAGAGGTGACTCATAACACACTAAGGGCACCCTTGAACATATTGCACACTGCAGTAAGGCAAAGGGAACATTTGCCTTAACAAATTCGACCTCTTCGACAGAAATGTGTTACCGACTGTAAACAAATGAACGGATATCCTCGTCTACACTGGCACATTTCCCTCCTTTAATAACCCTGTATCAATAGCCTAATGAATAGAGTCGCTGAAGGGTGAGCATCTCAAACAGACAGAGACGTACTTAATCTGTCATTTTGAATTGCCGTGTTGATATTTCCACTGATGAACTTCCCTGGTAAAGGATGTGACTTCACCGTTACGCCACATGCTGTTGATTGGCCTGTCTCTGTTGAACAGAAACAGGAAGGCCTTGACAAACACAACATAGAAACGTGTTCACCATGGTGAACAGCGTCCCGAACTCTTCATCTTTAATTTGCAATAGGCCTAAATACTGTTTCTCTTTTAACCCTCCAATGTTGGCCTACGTGTTTTTAAGCATGAAGACCTTGAGGCTCACTGTTCCAACCCCAAAGGGGGGGGGGGGGGGGGGGGGTTATGGATGTAGAACGGTTTGATAGATGATGATGAAAGATGAGCAAGTGATGGGTGAATTAATATGGCTGGAAACCACAGATGATGGTGAGCATGGGTTTATTGAGGCATTGGTGAACAAACAACGTAAAAACAAAGCACAACAACACGGTCCAACCGGAACAACATTGGTCACTTTCACTCGGTACCACTGGCACCAAATATTCTGAGCCCACAGCAAGAGGTTTACACAAGGCATTATTCCAATTTCTAAATGTAATGGCATTTTAGGGTTGTCAATGTTGCTCTCTCTATCACTCCTCTCATTTCCCCTTCCTTCCTTTTCTGGAAGTCTATGCTCATGTTTCTTGTTTTTTTTTAACAAGGAAAAAATATTCACCAATAGGCCTAATTCTTATTCACTCCTGACGCCTATTATCACGAAGCAATCAATCACTGAATAAACTAACAATGTTGCAATGGTATCGTGGTATGGACCATAATATGTATTGACTAATATTGAATCCTCGGCCACCGTGGAGTGTATTCTTAACTTGCCACTGACGCACATCTGTAAAGGGCGGGCTGCTATTTAACATGGAGCCTAGCGTCTTCTCTCTAAACGTCTGCAGCACGCTGAACCTGCACGCTGATCTGCTGCACACTGCGTCTTCATACCGCACATTCTTAATTAATTTAATTTAAAGTCTAAACATGGTCGAAAGCTTTTATCTTTAGTTATACTCTCTATAGTTGAATACACTGTTATTTTCTCTTATAAGATGGGCGACGTGTGTGTAAGCTTTTCGTGGACTTACCAACTTCTACTAATGTTTCTGATACTGGGAACGTTCAGTTGTATGGGGCAGTGTTCACAAAGTCCAGCAGCTCTCCTCAGTAAATCCTACCCTCGAGGGAACCACTGGGCAGTGGGTAAGGACCACTTCGTGAGGCAATGCAAAAAAGAAAAGTTGTTCTTGCTTTATTAATGTTACTGGTTGATTATCGTTTTTTAATGGATTTTTACCAATTCAAATAATGTAATCGCCCAAAATGTAACACTATTCCATTGCATACAGCTGTGTCCCTACATGCAGTCCTGTCTCCTCACAGGTCATTTAATGGGAAGGAAGAGCGTTGAGATGTTGCCTGAACCTCCGGTATACGAACAGGACGGAGACGATCCACTGACCTCCTTGGAACGAAGGGAGACACCGCTGGAGCAGCCGCAGTATCCCTCCAAACTAGACGTGTTCGGGTTGAGTCCCGCCAACCGGAGACTCCAGGGGGCCCACGGCGCCGACAGACGCCATCTGGAAAGGACGAGATCGAGGGAAGAGGTTCGTGTCAAACCCCTGAGAGAGGTAAAGGGATTTAACCAAATATTTTATAAAACTGATAAAGTCGTTTACTTTATTGTGACCTAAAGAAGTAGCTTACTACATGCCCTTAAAATGCTTATTTGAAGTAAATTGCCTGCAAGTAAACCTGTTGCAGTTAAAGTTAATGGTATATTGTATTGCCTTGGCATTGCACTATTCCGTCAAAGCTGTTGTTGTGTTTTAGATGCCGGACTTGCTGCTGCTTGGTTTACACCTGAAGAATGGGGGTTCCACATGAACCCACTGTACAATGCAATAGCTGCACGTGTCATGTTACACATATTAAATCCTTCAGAGAATCACAACAAATCACTCTTATCATTTATCAGTAGCCTTCCATTTTATATTGAGAATTTTTTGTCAAGTTTTTGAATCGCTACAGGCCTACATTTCCAATAAGTTATCTATAGATGCCTCTATGTTTTTTTGAACTACAGGTTAGTGAATTTTTTTTTTTTTTCAGTGTACGGTGGAATGTTTATTAATGTCATTGTTTTACACTATTTAATTTGCAATCCTGAATTGCAGTATTGTGAAGTTCCCCCTAGTGTGTGACTTTAGGCTCACCCTATAAAGGCTGATCTCAAATCATGCCCGGCTGTAGTAGCGGGTTCTTAACACTAGATAGCAGCAGATATGCATTTTACAATTGAGGATAGAATAAGACCAAATTTGAGAGCTCATTTAAAAAATGTAAGTCATAATATTGTTGCACACATTTTAATAACATTATCTTTTAATGAAAAGCAAAGGAAAAGAGTGATGACATGATTAACTGCAATGACATGCAAAATATGTAAATAATTAATGATAAATGATAGGCTATGATTTACTGAACAAATAAGCCTGAAGTTTATTGTTGGATTTCCGGCCCATGTATTATGTCTTTATTTATGTATTGACTCCATATATTTTCTACTTAATGCTGATCATTTATCCTAACTCATTCGCGTAATATATAAACATTGTTGCATTCAATTCACTTTATTAGACGTTTCAAGAGGCACATTTAATATTTTTTCTCTCTATAAAGAATCATTATTAAATCATGAGGTCAGAGATTTACACCCCTGACCCACGTGTGTGTGTTTACCCGCTGGCGCGGGACAACAGAGCTACTCAGGGCGCGCGCACAATGCCTTATGCTAATTGGCCCTATTCCATTTGGTGAAGGCCCTCCTCTCTGCTGCCGCTCAAAGGACAGGGCTCCTGCCTCATTGGTAACCCAGGACTCATAATAGACCCGAATAATAGACTTACAAACCACTTTCACCCAATCTTCAGAAATCTAATTTGACCAGTGAAAAAGGAAAGTTAAGATGCTGTTTAGGGAAGGAGCCCAACGAAATTTAAATAGGGTTAAAAAAATAAAAGAGTTGAAGATAATGATAATTGAGGATGCATGAAAATTATTTTGTATCATTTTATGTTTTAACTATTTTATTTTGCCTTTTGAATGTTTGCAAACAGGCCTATAAGGTGATGTGTGTGTACACGATATTATGTTATAATGAGTAAATGCTGAAGCCAAATGGGGAAAGACATATAGAAGAAATCACCTTGGCAACGCTTACTTTACTCTTGATTGTCGAAATAGTGAATAAAATAATGTTTCGTGCGTCAACCACACTGGGGTGCTCTAGCACCTGTTTTATTGTATTGATGTGTGGGCATATCATTTAAACTCCAAGACACTTCAGTACTTCGGCAAAAGATGAGGCAATGGCATGTATACCGTTAAAGCTTTTTAATGAAGTTAATCATTATTATTCCAATTAAACACATGCAATGATGCTGGTGATCAGGTGTATAGAAAGTAATCCAGTACCTCTGTGAGGTATAAGTCCAATAAACGATCAATTCCCAAACCATTGAAGTATGGCAGAGCACAATATTGAAGTTGAACAAATATCATGACGTTATTTTCATATTTATAAAATACAATTCGTCACATTTGACCACAAATAACGAAAACAAAAATGATTTGATTGAATTTGATGTGTGAATGATTATATGCTGTTTCCCTGCAGGCTGCATTGCAAAAGTAAAATAAATAAATGGTGATAGACTCATGGCGATATGAAGACAGCAGGGTGCAGCATGGGAGAGCAGTTTACTGACAAAAATACAACAATTCAAGCCTATCAGAGCTGGTTAAAATTCCCACCATATCATAAAAAGAGTTCATCAAAAACTGAAAGAGAAGAAAATCCATAGTACAAATAGTACGAATCACAGGGGGGGGGGGCTGGATTAAGCGTCATTGTCTAATTGTCCGTTTGTAACATACAAGTTCAAAAGAGTCCCCACATCTCGTTACCACGTCTTCCCGAAGGACTGGATGTGTTCCTTGGCCTTCATCCTGAGGGACGCGATGCTGGAGTTCCGGGGGTCCGATTCCTCCAGGACCATTTTGTCCATGAAGCCCGAGCAGGGGTGGGCTGCTGCCGGCGGACATATGGAGCCTATATGGGGGAGCTGGTGATGGTTGGACCCTGACGCAGGTGCAGAGTGGAGGAAAGTAGCTGGCATGGAGGAAGCCATGGAGTGGGGAGGCGGTGGCGACGCGTAACCCCCACCCGAGAGCCCCTGGGAGCCGAACCCGGGGAGGCTGGGCAGGGACGAGGCGGCGGTGGTGCTGGTGATAGGTGTGGTGAGCCAAGGGTCCAGGTGTAGACCCCCTGAGCCGTGCAGGGGGTTGGTGGAGGGGCAGCCGAAGGAGAACAGGGACGAGGGGGTGTCCTGTAGCCGGATGGCGCTCACTTCCAGCTTCTCCTGGCGCCGCCACTTGGCGCGTCGGTTCTGGAACCACACCTGAACACACCGGAGGAAAGATGTGTGATTAACGTGTCAATCATGGAATCAATTATATAGCCATCAATCAATTAAAAAGAGAAGTAAGATAACATTGTTTAACTTTTCGTCCTTAGGGCTACTTGAATGTAAAATTCTAAAGATTAAATATTTAATTAGTTAATGTAAGGCTATATTAAAGTCTATATATTTCTAAAGGCCGATCATCTGAATGGATTAAGTAAAGTAATGCGCCTTATGAATAGTTTTTGCAGCTTCCTAACCTATTTATTAAATAATGAATCAATGAATTGTGACATGAAACATCATATTCTATTGGAAATCTACAACCTCTTGCCACCCTGCATTTCAACATTAAAATAACAAAATAACAATAATAGATTAATAACCAATGGCTTGATGATTTACCTGCACTCGGACCTCCGGCAGGTTGACCTTGAGCGCCAGCTCCTCGCGGCTGTACACGTCGGGGTAGTGGGACTTGTCGAAGGCGCGCTCCAGCTCGTGCAGCTGGAAGGTGGTGAAGGTGGTCCGGTTCCTGCGGTGCTTCTTCTTGGGATGGTCCTCCTCCGAGTCCTCCGAGTCCTGTCTGCCGTCCCCGCCCGGCGAATCTGCTGGGCTGTGGGTCGGACTGTCCGAGGTGGTGGTGCAGCACATACCTGGAGGAGAAGGTGTGCAGGGACGTTTGTTTTAATAAGGAGTTCTGTCTTTTTTTTGACAGACATTTTTAAGTTTGACTCTGAAGAGCGCCAAACTTTTAAGAGCGCGCAGCCAGAAATTAACACCATGTTGAATATAAATGTATATATGTAGGCTCTAATATAACTATTCGAAACTTTTTTTTTTGTTTATAAAGACTATGAGTATTATCGTTGAGTCAAAGATTTGTACTCACTGTCAAAAGTTTCAGAATGATGCTCTTTCTTGGTCATCGGGGCTACGATAACGTTCCCGTTACGCGCCGTGTCATTCATGCAGGACTTCTCTCTCACGCTGTAAATCGCTGATTTGTTGAACATGTGGTCGTCTTTAAATCCCAATATGGCATCGATACTGTGGACCCTGGCGGGATGTCCCGGGCTCTGGGCAAAACGCGCCGAGGGAGACGAGCGCTCATCCATCATCACTGCGCCGGACGATCCGAGAACCCACATTTAGTGATAAATGTCGATGTCGTTCCCGAAAACAAATAATCACACGAGACGGTAGGAAAAAATAACGAGATGTACTTTTTAAAATAAAAAGCAAAAACAAGTCAATGCTGATGGACTTTCCGGCGGAGAAACCTGTGCGTAACCACCCCAAAACACATCCAGAAAAACAGATATCAGCCAGTCAGTGTCCTTCCTCCGGTTCATCCACACAAGTGATGAACTCGCATCTTCTGGTACGAGGCTTATAAAGTGGTCCTGGTTGGAAGACCCCCCTACTGGTGTGACCCCCCCAGGAGACGTCAGAGAGGGGAGGCGAGGTTAGGATCTGCTCTTCACGTGGCTGTTGGTGCAACACACTGGTTGTACTGAGTAGCCGGTCCGAGAAAAGGGTCCCGCAGCTCTCCAAGTCCTCTCAATCTCAAGTGCATTACCCACAGTCAGTGGCTGACTATAAACCTACTTATATAAATCTTAAAACCATCTTTCCTCCTCCTCCAGATGTCGTGTTCATGTTAGGCTGTGGAAACGAGGAGTGGGTTGAAGATTAAACCACAGATTAAGGTAGAAGGAAATTATAATTACACGTTTTCTTGTGGAAGAACATGGATTGCGAGATGAAAGCTTAATATTTAATCAAAGCGTCAAGAAACGATTGACCCATTATTCACTTAGTGAGAAAGATGCTGTCCTTTTGGAATCCGATGATGCAACTGTGATCAAACATAAAACACGTCTTTGCAGAAATAATTCGTTATATGCTTTAACTTGCATAATCTAAAGGACTGGACTTTTTTCTTCCAAATCACTCAATGATTATTCAATAGCAAGTCGCTGAAGGAAACAGGCAACCTGTTCCTCTAAGTCAATATTTGTCCTGCAAATTAGGCTCAGGGAAAAGGAGGAAAGTCGTGTAAATTAACACTAAACAAAGATGTGGCTACCGTAGTTTGTAATCCCGAGCCCACATGCTGCTTAAGGGGATGACATTATTTTACACAAAAGAGTTAAAACCCCTAAAACTATTTAGCACTACCTAATGAGGCCTACCGAAGATGACCTTCTTCTTTGTCAGCGATAATCGAAGAGCAGGAAGACGCAGAGAAAGAGTGCCCGTCGTTCTCCGGCTACTTTAGGGATTTTTTTTATTCATTTAAATAACATAATCGGGAACATAAATGTCCGAATTGCTATTATAGCCAATGATAAAAAAGGTAGGCTATAATATGGCGTAACTATTTATGAGAGGACTATTGACCAAATATAAAGTGTAGAATAACATGGAATATGCAATAATTGAGGAAGATGAGGTTTAGGCCTATTCTTATTTTCCGACGTTTATATTATTAACATATGATGTGTATAAAGTAATATTCACATCATTATATTAATATTTTTCCTTATACTTTTTTAGACTTTGTTTTAAACGCCAAAACCCGAGCTTGTTCATCAGGAAACCCAAAACCTCAGGGGCCTGTCCGAGTCCAGGGGCCAATGTCCTGAGAACGTAACCCAAATCCTAAAACCAAACCCTAACCCAAAAACCAAACTCTCACCCTGAAAGCTATAATCCTGATATGATACCGTAACTTTAAAACCAAATCAAACACCAAAAAACCCAAACTCTAAAACCTATCCCATTCACTAAAGAGGGCACACAACATCACCAAGGACACGACACACCCGCAGCACACACTGTTCACACTGCTACCATCTGGCAGACGCTACAGGAGCATGAAAGCAACCAGACATAAAAACAGTTTTTATCCACAGGCCATCAGGCTGCTGAATGACTCTCTCAAACACTGATGACACCGTGTATTTGCGCTATATCCAATACTGTGAACTGTATTTATTTTCAACTGTGAGCATCATTTGCACTATGTACTTATCTACTAA
Source organism: Melanogrammus aeglefinus (assembly GCA_900291075.1). Lineage (NCBI taxonomy): Eukaryota > Metazoa > Chordata > Actinopteri > Gadiformes > Gadidae > Melanogrammus > Melanogrammus aeglefinus. The sequence continues at coordinate 41,787 of OLKM01000973.1, read as the reverse complement.
TAATATTCAATATCCAATGTATATATTTAAAAACTTCCATATTTCAATGTCTTTCAGAGCCTTCTCCTGTATGCGAACATTGCACATGCTAAACAGCACCTTATATTTAACTGTTTTTGTTTCACTAAATTCGGTACAGATATTTTTTAGTAGTTTAGTTTATGTATCTACTTTATTTTGAGTATATTTTGTGTGAAGGGAACTTGCAAATTAAGAATTTCATTGCCCAGTGCAAACTATGTTTCCATTATGTATATGACAATAAACAATCTTGTATCTTGTAAAACTGAATCCTAAAAAAAACATAGCTGAAACATTTCCTTGACCCCTTATGAGATCACAACCCCAAGTTAGAGAGGCCCTGTTGTATGTAAAGTAATTAATAAGTAAAAGTAGTAATTGTGTATCAAAGTACACCTGTATTTGGTGGTTGGTAAAAAATGGAGGGATCATCTGATTAGTACAATTACTTGCACCAAATGTCCTGCAAAGAAATGTGTGGTTTGCACACTTTCTGCGCTCACATTGTCCCGTCTAACGCTGAAACCAAAGGTACGCCCCCTGCCCAGCCTGGCTACCTCAACAGTTGTGATCCTATTAACCGGTAATCTCAAGAGCTCACAAATCCAGTGCCTTTCAGAGGCAACTCCACACGAAGCACCCAGCATTCACAGCTTCCTTCTCTCTCCCTTTCAGGTTCCCCCTCTTCCAATTCAATAATCATACTCCATTAAGCACAGTAGTGTTTACTCACTTTGTTGGTTCTAATGGTAAACTAGGGGAAGGATCCACTTAAGGATAAGGATCCCAGGTTAATAAGGACCACATCGTTTTTGGATAGTTTGGGATCTATCTGTGGAGATAGGAGATAGGATTACGTTGAGGTACAAGCAGATCAGTAACACATGTCGTTTGCTCAGCATCTTTAACTAAGCCTTAGAAGAAAGTTTGTAGTGTGTTGGGTTTGTGTGTATAAGATGGAATATCCCTGCTAATAGATTTAAGTAATGTATCTTGATGGTTCTGTTGTCCTGCTGTCATATGTGGCATTTAGATTTGACATAAAATGACTTACAATGCACATTTGACACCATACTTCTTTTAATCATTTATTTGCATTTTTAGTTAATTCACTTGAATGTCTGCAGTCATTATCATTATCTATGGAATGAAAACAATATAATTCAAAACTTGGACAGGCAAAACTGAACAGCTTTCATTCTTGCTTATAGGCTAACATTTTAAAAGGATTATAGATTTGATCAAAATACAGGAGGACGTGAGATATCTTACATGACATGTACAATACAGAGTCAATGCTTTTTTATTTTTTAATTTTAACACAATTATTGTCAAGAACTGGAATCGACCAACTCATACATTGTTTCCTGATTGTCACTCTTTCAACAACACCGGAACGGAATACATCTACATTCCAACGTTTACTCACACCCACTACAGACAACCATACAGTATAGTCAACAACAGACCGGGGGAGAGAGCTGGGAAAAAACAGTGAGAGGGAAGGGTTGATATGAATCCCGACTTACTTTGAAGTCTTTCCTTGAGTAATTAGCTGTTGTTGAGGTGCTACACAACACTGTCTCGCATAGATAAACAAATACACAATTATCGTTAAAATGACTTTAGAACAAGCATTTTGGATTTGAATGTGTGTTTGATAAACATGACCACGTGGATAGGAATGCGTCAGAGAAAATGGATTTTGTTCACCTCACTGGAAGGGATCACTTTTTTGTAGATCATTTAGATAATCCAAAACATAAACAAACAAAACAAAGGAGTAGTACTAACAAAAGGAGTAAGCTTTCTGGACCAGAGTCCACCGACAACTGCCATTTTAGAGTTAGCAATGACCCGTTATACAGACACACAAAAAAACAGTTTCCATTCAGTCGAGAAAGTGTAATGAGACAGAAGTAAAGACATAACACCTGGCCCTTATCTGTACTGCAATGATACGGTCCTAGTAATTAGCTACTGTTTTGTTTACAAGTATACACTTTGAGTCGAAGCTTTGACTTTGTATCCCAGCCTCTCGCACACTGCAAGGCTGGTGATTCCCTAGGAAAGCCGGCATTTGGATTGCATTTGATCATTTCGCCCCTTCTCTTCCTCCCCCCCCCCCCCCCACCCACCTTCCCGTAGCCTCCCCTCCCCTAACACTAGCTCACATCACAGAGCACTTCTCCTCCGCCTTGGTCTTGAGCTCGGTGACGGTGGTGGAGGCCTTCTCCTTCAGCTGGTCCATGTCCATGTTCTGGAGGTTCTGCATCTGGCCCAGGAAGGAGTCCTTCACCTCCTCTTCCGTGGCGTCCTCGTCCACCATCTTCAGCAGCTCCTCGGGCACGTCCACGTCGTCGCCCGCCATCTCGATCATGTTGTCGTCCTGCTCGCTCTGTGGACACACCGGGGGGGGAAAGATGGTAGCACACATATTAAGAACGATGAAAACCAGGGTGGAGGTGACTGGTTGAATGGGTGAATCAATCCAGCCGTCCATCCATCCATCCCTCTATCCCTGTAAATCGTTTACAGCAGACACATTCTCTGGCTTTTTCTTTCTCCTGTTTCTAGAAGATTGATACTTGATGGAGCAGCAAGGGTAAACAATCAGGTGATCAAGAACAGCAACATATTATGGGATGGTTTGTGGGCCTTTCTGCAGGTCCCAACAAAACCTTGCAGAAGTACTTTTAAAGTCGATCTGTTTATGACATTACGAATGGGAGTGACCACTCAGAAGTATGATTGAAAGAACAACTCCAGCAATACCAGTTGATACATAGTCCACCAAAAGCTCCTACCAGCCTGTTTTAACCCCCCCCCCCCCATTGTGATCGTTTTGTAAGGGGTTGTAAAGACTCATAAACATCACACATGGTCTGCCCTTTTATAACTGGCGTATGTGTTTGGGTCACAATCTATGCATTGGCATGAGTTCATTTTGATATTTTAGCAATGTGGCCAGGCTGACCAAAGAAACCCTGACCCTTTTCTGCATGGATTCAGGATTAGTTTCTCCCTGCTTACAAGGTAACCCTCACCCTACGGTATTCTAGGAAGGTGATACTTCTCTCCAAGAATGGCACTAGTCTTGTCCTCTATACTCATGGATGCAGATTTAAAAAGCAGAGTGAGGTCAAGAAGAATATATATATTTTTTCTGATAGGAATCTAAATTCGAACCAGTAAATCCGATAATAGAAACAGATCGATATCTGTACATAATAAAGAAGCAAACATTCAAATTTTTTCCCCAACCAACTTAAAACCCTTCCGCACAGACCTGTACGGTACAGACTGCAGAAGGCTGCAGAAGACTACAAAATGCTGTTACAACACCATGGGTCTATGTTTAACACCAAGCTGTGGGATTACCATGGCCCACAGCCGTGGCCTCACGCAAACAACCAATGACTAGAGATCTGACACTCTCAGAACAGCAAAGACGCACACAGTTAATAGACCCAACGGAATCATTTGACAGCATCGGCTTCTCGAGTCAAACGCCTGCACTCGGGGTAAAGGTATTGTTTTAAACAATAACCGTGGGTATTAGAGAGAGCGTACACAGGTGTCCTCGATGGAAACCAACCGACAAAGGAACCTTGTTTCCTTGACAGAGTTGTTATGGTAATCAGGGAGTTCAGCATAGAGCCACCTTGTCATAATGAAGACACCTTATGTAAAGCAGTTTTTGTCAAAGGCCCAGGCTTTCCATGCAATGGAAAAAATCTATTGAAGAAAGTAATTACCTTTATCAATACCTTGATTGTCCTGAAGATATGTGTATAATAGTCAAGTGTCAGTGCTTTGTCACATAGCCATAGAAAAGAATATTAAGAGGCAGCAAATGGAGTTCATTTATAATTTTTCATTAATTTGTCAATGCAGGGAACGGATCAATTGCTTATACACCGAAGACTGTGCAAGAAAACCATGGTTACCATCAAACATTCCTTTTTTAGAAAACCCAATGAACCACATTTCGACATACCTGATTCGCTCCTGCCATTGTAGCTAAAGTTTAAACCCGTGCTCCTTTTATCAGTTCGCTCCTGACAGGGAACCACTTTGTGTCTCCTCCTATACCGTCCTCGCTCACACTTGTTGCTTCACACCAAGCGCCTGAGATTACTCAAAGAGGCTGCGACACCTGCTCCGCGACGGTTGGCCGTTTAAGACCCAAGGTGCTCAACAGGGTGCTGGAGGGACACGTGGGGACGTCCCGCACACACTAATCCGTTGGCATGGTTTCCGCCGTCTTCTCTCGAACCCTAGTCTGCCCAGAACTCGTGCTCACCGGATCAGGGTTGATGGTCAACCAGACTTGAAGAGGAAGCCCTTACAAGGTATCCAGTCACCATGCCTTGCTTTCAAGGGTTTTTGTCTTATTACGTTTCAGCCAATAAGAGGCCGACTTGAATATTAATGAATATTGAATATTAATTCTTGTTAGATTTTTGTTGAGAGAGAAGTAATTAATAGGGTTTGACTTTGAAAAGTCAAAAGGTTACCAGTGGTACTCACACTTTTCAAATTCCAATCCTGCAAATCATTATTTGTGGTTTCAAATATATCCGTTTATATTTAACAGAAATATATGTATATGTATGAAAGAGAATATATTTATGAAGCAACCTATTTTAACACGGCAAAGTAACAAAATGGATTTTGTTGTTGGGTTATTTTGGAGAGTGAGTTCTCACAGTCGCTCTTTAAGTTCAGCACTTGTTGAGGCAGTGAGCAGTGCTTACCTTTGGAAGTCTGTATTTATCTCGTAGACAAACCCTCAGGGTGGCTCTCTCTGCCTTCTTATGCAGGAAATCTGCATCTCTCTCCATCCTGTAGAAGAGACACTTTAGAGTTAGACCAACTAGACAATATGATTTCAGAACAAGGAAAGGCAGTAGCCATTGTAGATATCGCAGATTCAATGGGGTTGAACAAAGGCGTTGAATATTATTAGTTTGTTTGCATAGCGGCCATCTTGATTGTGTTCTGTTCCCCTACCGAGCCAGCACTTATAACAAAGATGGAACCTAGCTGGCCACTATAGGCGGTATTACTAATCACCAAACAAAGACCTTCTTGATTTAAGGGTTTGGAATGTATACACAGTAATGTGTTTCCTGTACTCGTTGCGTAGACTATGATCATCATGACAAATTTTATATCACAATATTTTGATTTGTACTGGTTTTGCAAACACAATGGGAACACTTTTATTATCCTTAAATTCAATTCATGAATATTGGGGATATGCAAATTTCATACTTTTATAAGATATTATTGGTTTAGATTGTAGATGTGCATTCTTCTCCTCGTATATATTGTTGTTGTATTCTCGTATTGTATTGTTGTTCTCGTATCAATGTTTAATGCAAACTTCTTTCATGTATAACAGCTCCAATTGACCTCACCTAACCTTAGTCAACTGACTAAAGTAAATTGTATGACCTTTGTAAAATGCATTGCCCAAACTGCCCTATCTCCAGAGAGATGGATGCACAAATCTGGTTATGTCATCTACATGTCCAGCCTCTACATCTAAATCACCATTATATCCCTTTGTTAGAGATACAACCGATTCATAATTCAGGGTAGCATATTTATATACCCAATGATGCACCATTTCATTTGATAATGTTGGACATACCCGAATAAATATACAGAATTATGATGTAATATATGTGGTATGAGATGATTTTTCACACAACAATGTGAAACAGGCGACAAGAGACAGCAGCCAAGCAGCTTAGCAAACACATGGCAATGGCCATTTTGACATTACCTGCTAATATTTCAGGCTATATGCTAAGCTATATGCTAAGTTATGCTGAGAAAATGATATAGGCCTACAGTAAATGTTACACAGTGAATATCAGAAAACATTTCATCTTCTTTACATTGGTCAATTGTAGGCTGATTGGTGCTTGCTTGGATGGATTAGTATTTTCAAATATTTGACAGAATATGGCTATACAGTCAAGCTGACTCTGTTTGAGATATATTATTAGAAAGCTTATTGGAACATATTGAAATCGACAGGATATCCCTCAGAACAGAGGACATTTTGAGGGAGATTGAGTAGTTTATTTTTGGGAGTTATTAATCTTTCAACAAATCTCTCCATACAAATCATGTCAGCTGAATTTTAAATAATGGTATAATAATGGTCTATTCTGACTATGCAAACAAAAAACATCTTTAAATAAATAAATGAAATGTGTATCAATACGATAACACACCTTTAACGTTTTTTTTATGTGCACATCCTAATATTAAGGGTATGACATTCATAAACTACATATAGAAAAATAATAAAAAACAAACAACAAAACGTATTCGAAACATGTCAGTATTTTTTTCGCTCCAAAAGAACGTTTTGTCAAGGTCAGACGTGTTGGTTGGTCTGACCTCACACGGGCGTCTCTCCACCAGCCAACAGTGGGAATAAAACAAGATGGACCCCTCTCCACCCTCACTTACTTCTCCTCCACCACCTGTTTCTGGTACTCCTCATACTCCTCGCGGGTCATGCCCGCCGCCTTGGCCGGGTCGGTGGGCGCGGCCTCCTCTTCCTTGTCCCCTCCGCCGCCCAGCCCGATCCCCGACAACGGGTTGCCGATCATGCTCTTGATCAGGAACGCCATTCTGCTGTAAGCCCTGCAAAACTGATCTCCTCCGCTTGCTACGAACAACGAGCCGCCGTTCCCCGCAGGTTCAGGAGTAGTAAAAGTTGGTCGGTGAAGCTGTTGTCGTTCTGGGGGGTGTCCTTCAGGGGTCTTTTTGGGGCCTCCTTGTTTTCGGGGAGGGGGGGGTGGTCGGTAAATCCAGCGGGATCCTTCCTTTTGCTAGCTAGCCTGCTGCGTGTGTATGTAGCCAAGGACACACTGACATCGAGCAACACGTACACACGTACACACACACACACACACACCGACACACACAGTTGTGCCTCGGCTATAATCTGGATTAAACCCTCCCAGCTCGGCCATGTTTCACGGGCAGATGGCACGCTCACTTCTCTCTATTCCTGACAGACAGCAGGACCTCTGTGGATCCCTCATTCCATTTTAGCATACATTTATTGATTTTCTGTTCCTTTTACAGTGCTTTGGTGCCACATTGTCACCATTGTGAAAAAAACAGTTGCAAAGTGGGCCCGGTTCTTTTGGCATATGTGGCCTCCGACCATTGGTGCTTAATCATATTAGTGAGGCAGGGGGCGCGGCCGTGTGCAACCTGGCTCGGACATTTCCATTTATACTACTGAGCGCAGACCGGGGGAGGGATGAGTAGGATTATGGAGCTGTTTATCCCCTGGCCACGGCGCCATTGTTTTTAGAAGTGTGTGTGGGGGGGGGGGGTATTAAAATGTCCATAAAGGATATGGGATGAATTAACCAAGACCTTTCCCTCTTTATCCACTATGTTATCTACTTCCGGTTCCTGACCGAAGGCCTCATAAATGACCACATCTCTAAATGTACGCAATGAAAAAAAACCCTGGTGGTGACCTCTGCACTCTACAGGTCCTTGGTGTGACACATTCCTGAAATATTCATGTGAAGAAAATATTACCCTTGAAACTTGACAAGCAGAATGACAATGAGTGTCCTGACAGGGATGGCTGTAATTTCAATGTCTCAGGTTTAGGATTATCAAATCCATAAACTCAAACTCAACACTGTACTTAGTAAGTGACTAATATGTACACAAACGCAATGAATTTGTGATGTGAAATTATTTGACGACCTTTGTTAGGTTATAAACCAACTGCTCTGTTCTACGTTTCACATTTCTACATAGAAATAATAACCAATTGGAAAAGTAAACTGCGATTCATAAACGTACCAGCAAAGTTAACCTCATGGAATGAAGTGTGACTGAAGTTCACGTGGCTGAGGACCTCCATAGCAGCTACGGGGGAAGTAAATAAGCATACCACATTTGTTTTTGTTTTCCTCTATTTATATAAAACAGCTTGAGAAGGACAACACAACCACTCATTCAGCATTGCTCACACATTATGTGACGGTTGTTGGAGTTTTAGCATCGTAGCATCGATCCAAACATAATATTTTAAATTGAACACTTTTATTGTAACCTAGAGCCATGAATTCATTGAATGAGACAAAAGCCGGAGGAAAATCATCTGGAAAAACACTGCATGTAACGTTAAATTATTTTGGGAATTTTTGAAATGGTGGAACACTTTGAGCGGGAATTAATACACAGGTTGTATCATCAAATTAAAACTGCCATCTAAAAAAGGGAAAAGAATTCTCAAAACAAAAAGTATTTTCTTCAAGTATAATTATTTACAATTTCAAACACAAATTATATTAACTAAAAAAAATCATGGACAATATGGACATCTTCTCATTTTCCTGCCGTCTCATCAAAAGAACTTCTTGGCTGCCGCTTCCTGTTGACTTCTATTCGACAAACAAAAACAAAGCAGAAACTCAGGTCAGCATTCAGTGGTCCCATGTCAGTCGGTATGCGTCAGTACAGGACCGGTCAGCCAAGGGGGAGGACCTACTTGTACATGATGTAGCAGAAGAACAGGACGGACTGGATGACCACGAAGACGACAAAGTGGAAGCGTGGACAGACAGGGCGGGATCGGGGGGAAGTCTGGACACTTGAACATCTTCTCTGCAGGGTTCTGAGGGGGGGGATACAGTTTAAACAGTTCGCCGTGATACAAATCACAACAAGTACCCCCTTTAATGGAGGCATGCTAGACATCCTTCATAATGATTTCAGGTACGACTTGTTAGTCACTTTAAAACAATGTGTGTGAGGTGCCGAGCTGGATCAATATATCATGGGGCGGGGGGGGGGGGGTTGTACCGGCGGGCTGCGCTGCACCAGGTGATCCACGTCCCTCTTGACCGAGTGCAGGTGCTCCTTGATTTCGTTGAAGTGCTGCACCGTCTCGTACGTCCCGAGGCCCGCGGCGTTGCCCTGGTGCTGGACCGAGCCCACCTGCTTCAGGGACTCCTGGAAGGAAAGCCTGTAAGCAAACCGGAAACCAGGATCAACCAATGAGCTGCAGAAGGGCCGGCATCATCATCTTCACTAAGATTGGGATGTGGTTTTAAAGTTGCAGTGTGTAGGATTTAGTGCCACCTAGAGGTGATCTGCAACCAAACTGAATAAACCCCTCTACCTTCCCTTTTCAACAACGCAGCAGAAGCTACAGTAGCCTGTAAGGTGCCAGGTAGGATACTTCCAAAATAATTTATCTAGTTATTGTTTATTGATAGCATTGAGTAGCCAAGTGTCAAGAAATTGAGGTTCCTTGATAGATTAAAAGGGTTATTCTATTTATTCTATCCATTTATTTAGTCTGTCATACTATAGGTCATAGAGTTCAAGAAAGATGATTGATGATTAAAATGTGTCCGTAACCCAGGAAGACTTCCATCAAATCCAGATACAGGACATACAGGAGCCGGGAGAGGAATAGACGTCATACTTAAGAATTCCTATACAGGTAGACATCAGATGTTGGGGAACTAAACCAGAACCTTTCTGCTGAGGTCCAAACCCCCATCTCACTACACAACCCTGCCCGCTCTACATCTATTGAGATATTTCTAGAATAGTGAGAAACGTCCAGTCTGTTCTGCAGCATTTAATTTGAGACAGGCGTTTGTGTTTTGATCTTCATTGATAACTTGGTTTGCCAAGCGTGTATATTAACAGGAAACTATTTGAAAAGTGCAAAAACGATGCGTAACCTTCCATGGAAAGTGCTAGGCCTAATCCCTTAGATCTTTGAATATCCGACGTAATGCATTCAAATCAACGTCTTAACTGATGGTTCAAGGTCATGATTGAAACGTCCTAAGGGGGGAGTTTTGACAAGAAAGCAATCAGAGAATCAGAGAATGTTTTGCCTGTGTGTGATGACAGATGTATTTAAAGACTACTAATCTGCTAAAGTGGGGAACCAATTGGTATTAAGATGTGGTGGTCTTTTCTTGCAGGGGGGGCGGGGGTTAAGGATGTAAAGGGATGACAGATAAACACATTGTAATTTGTTTCTCAGAAGGATCAATAAAATACCCTCACTTGAGAAAGTGAATATTTAATAATAAACCATCGCCTAATCTTCAACAGTGACCCCGTTTATCGAGAAGACTACAAGGGAAATGTGTGATTTGGGGAAGGGTCATGATAAACTGACTTAATCTACTGAATAATTCAGATGTGCCCTTCGTATTATAGCATATGAGAGCAGGGATGAGGCAGCTGTAGGCCCCTGCGGGGACCCGCAACTTGTTCAACATGTCAACCGGATTATTGTCCCTGTAAAGCTCATTTTAAAATTGCCTTTCTGCTGAAGGGTGTTGCTCAATTGAAGTCATTATGAAAATGTTGCCTTTTCACGCCGTCTTCACTGGATGATTGGGTTGATTGAAAAATACTTGACTGCAGATGTCCATTGGTTGTGGCAGAAAATAAGTAGCAAATAGAAATAGCGATGAACATATGTATACATAATTTTTTTTTCTTATTCTTTGTATTTTTGTCCTATATATTATCGTTGATAAAATATATCTTTATCAGAGATATATATATATATATTTTTTTTTTAAGGATAAATGTTCAGCGGGATTTGGGGCATACAAACAGCTTTCTTGTTTTATTATAGACAAGAGATTAATGTTACATAAAATAAAACCTTTAATATCTTGTGATTCCGATTAACCCTCAATACAGATGGTTGGCGCGTGCAAATTAATATTAAACAATACAACCACAGAACATATTTAATATTCCAAAGACAATATGGTGTCTTTGTGTCTTCTTGAAATATAATCAGCGCGGTATTAGAAGGATCAATGTTAAGAGATCAAAATGCCTCTTCAGACTTTTTCAGTTCACTTTGACCCCATTTCAGAGTTGATAAAAGATTACCAACGTTCAAGAATCATCACCGTTGCTCTCTTGCCAAAAAGCAGACGTTTTTTTAAGTATTATGATCTGCACAATAACAAGAAAATACTGTGAAATTAATCATCAGATTCCCTTCTGTGCGTGTTGAGAAACGTGTGTTAAGTCGCTCTACCGTGTGATCACAGTGGCTTAAGCCTTGAAGGACGCGTGGCCACAGCAAAGAACAAATGTCTTACTGACGCGGGATGAGAAAACCCTGACAATATCCAAAACGCTGTACAATTACATTTCTCCCATTTAATCACGCATACTCAAGTCTGAAATATCAGGCGGTCCTTTGAGTCTTAGCCACGCGGGAATACAATTGCAATCTCTTAAGCCGTATTATCTTCCATTTGTATTGCAATAATATCAATAGAGATAGGTGAACGTTAAACGCTCAGAAGATTATGTCTGGGTCTTGGTATGTTTACCACTTACAACTTGCGTTACACACAGTAAACCAAAGCAGCATATGAAATGCCATGAACAGGGAAAGTGAATTATTTATTTACTGGACGTACAAGATACATTTTGACATTTTTCATTTTATTTGTTGTCCAGTTATTTTGATGTGCGCAAAAAAGACAAAACATTAAATAACGTGTTAATTGTGTTATGTCCCTCTGAACCAAACCCTCGTGTGAATTAGGAAGACAAGTCATCAAAGTTGACCGGATTTCAGGAAGGAGTTTTAAAATGGTCCCAGGTATAGAAAATATTGTACACCGGGGATGTCATTATTGCGTCTGTGCATGTGTATGTTATTGTGCATGTTGCTGTGGTTAAGGATCTTTAGATAGAGTGAGTAGGTATAGAAAGTGGGGGATTTCATGGTGAGCTGGATTATCAGGCTGACAAAACACCTGGGATGCAACTCATTCTATTGTTTTTAAGATTAACCATGAATTCAGAGATATAAAATAGGGATTTTCATATTTTTCTTGTTTTTCCTGGAGTATCATAGGTCATTTTGTATGTGGAGGACAAAAACAACAGCAAGCTTTCGAAGAACAGAGACCAAAACCGTTTGAATAACAACCCCCCCCCCCCCCGGTCGCCACGACTTACCGCAGGTCGTTAAGGTTTTTCAGCACTTCCTGTTGGGTGGCGATGACCGAGCTCATCTGGGGACTGCCAGCATCTGGCTGGAGGCACAACACCGTTCACGTCAGTCACAAAAAAACAAACACGGTTTTCATTCTTGTGCCAACGTCCAACGCTCAGACACACACACACACACACACACACACACACAGTTGACGCTATATTTCGGCCCGCGGCTTAATATTTGTACATTAAGATAACACTTAATTAATAATCTCCGATGGGAGATCCAGGTGTTGCATCGAAAGGTACAGTGCAAATCAAACCAGAGATAAGAATACCTCTAAGACAGTAAACAAAGGCCAAAGAAAAAAGGAGATATTGACCCCCAGAAAGACCAAAAAAAAAAAAATGGAGCCACTGTGCTTTGAGTTTAATGTGCAAAAAAAGTAAAAATGGCATAATAATAATTACCAGTAATTACAAAAAAGTTAAAGTTTCTGTATTTTCCGTGTTCTCTATAACCCTTCAACAGCTATGGATTTATATATTTTCCAGTCCTATTCTGTTCCCCTTAACCTGGTGCGGGGGCGTGTGCTCCCGTACCTGTCCGGACTCTGCGTTGAGGCCCTTCTTGGCGACCTCGTCGGTGATGACGGAGACGTAGCGAGCGCTGCTCGTCCAGGATCATGGCCAGCTGCCGGTGGAGCTGCTTGATCTCCAGGTGGATGCGGTTCTGCCCCTCAAACACCTGCCGGATCTCCCGGTCGTTCACGCTCTCGTACTGCTCCTCGACTGGAAGGGAGGCCCACGGCGCCCCTCGCGTTAAGATTCATTCGCTTTGCATTTATATACATTAGGGGTGATTAGAGATGTTTGTTTCTTCCCAGTCCCTCAGATAGTCGTACGATACCGTGAGCGCAGACATTATTAGTGCGGGGAGTCGAACCCCTAACCCTGGCAGTGTTAATGCTCTACGAGTGGAGGGCAGACAGGACGACAAACAGAATTGTGTGTGTTGTACACACACTACAACGTTTTATTGTAAAAGAGCCCATGGGTCTATATGATATTGGCGTCATGCTGTCTGGCTCAGTTGGTAGAACATGGAGGAGAAAACCATTTCATTTTATAACTGTTTTCAAAATATTGAAAGAAAAAGACACAAATGTAGGAATGTATAGAACACACACACCCCTTGAATTTAGTAATTGGCCCCTGTGACCCGACTAATAAATGACATATAATTAGACTATGATAGAGGTTTTCTAAATAGTGTATATATTTGTGCGGTGTAGCAGCAGTTGACTCACTGGGCTCCCCTTGGACGTCTGGGTGCTCCTTCTGGAACTCCTCTTTCTTCTTGTCCAGCTCCTGCTGGAAGTTCTCAAATTCCTCCTGGTACTTGTCCTTCTCCTCTTTGGGGATCTCCGCCTCGGCTGGGGGCTTCAACAACGGAGACAAAACAACCACTCTGAGCTCAATGGAGAGGGCCCGGGTTCAACCTTTTTTTTCTTCCCAAGTAGCCATCGGCGCACAAAGACAGGCTTTGGTTCAAAAATGTTATGTCGTGAACTATTTCTCATTTTGCCGAGCGATTCTGTATTCTTTCTCTTCTTTTTTTATGTGTGGCAGACTACTACGATATAAAAGGAGACGCGTTAGTTACCTTTTGCTGTCCAGGTTCCGTTAGTCTGAATAATAAAAAGGACAAAACATCATGGTCATCTATTGAAGGGGAGAAATATCTGGGATTAGAAACATTTAGGAAGAAACAGACAAGACAGTTTTAACACAGGATTAGAAATACTTAAATTAAAATTACTCTCTTTATGGTTAAATTTTCCGCAAATTTGATTACCGTAGTTATCTTTAGATTGATTTAGATTGATTTATTTGGCACTTGCCCCAAGCTGAGTTCAGAAATATTCATACCATAATGATCAATATTGAGTTACAAAGACAAAGTGAATTGAGTCTGCTGGTTTTAATATTAGTGGTATTCAAGTGCACATCATGCATCATGCTCATACAGAATCCCCATGTTTCTTTGCATATTTATCTGAACTTTTGGCATGGTTTGTGTTCACTTTAAGAAAGAACAGACAACGTCTATGCTTTATAATACCTTTGTTTCAAGCAAATACACAACTTCTACATAAAAATACAGAAAAGCACGCCAAAACATGATGACTACCTGCTAGACCACCGGTGGCCGCTGAGATTCCCAAAGAAGCCCTCCTTAGGGATGACAATGTTGTCCATCTTGGTGCAGAACTCATAGTCGTCCTTGTCTGGGGTGAAGCCGTTGTTGATCATCACCTGGACGAATGAATGAATGAATGAATGAATGAATGAATGAATGAATGAATGAATGAATGAATGAATGGAACTGATGTACAACAATATGCAAACGATTCGGAATGCGTGTTGTGAATTTTTCTGTAAATGTTCTCTTTTTAACTGCCTACTACTTTCTAGGTTTGTGTGTTAATGTTGGACACTGGCTGTGGATCAGTGCTTGTAGCTCCTACCGTCAGCGACTTCTTGTAGTAGGTTATCTTGGCTCGGATGGGATAAGGTTTGTTCCGGAAGTCTCTTAAGCAAGTTCCTAGAGCCTGGGTTGTGCCATCACTGGGATACAAATGATAATAAACAAGATTTCATGTTAAGAATTAATTGCAAGCACGTGTAAAACGCTCACGAAAAGCGCAACCATGAGAAAATAGTAATCTAATAAGTAAATCATATTATCACATTAGAGTCTGTATGCTTATGGATTATTCTGTAAACAACCCTGATGAGATATGGGAAAAGGCGGTGGATATAATTTGAAGATATGATGGAATAAAAAAACGGTTATTTACAGTCTTCACTGGCCCAAGGGAGATTAGGAGAGATGGAGGATTATTATTTACCCCCCCCCCCCGACCAAATAATATAATCATATTTTCTAATCTTCTTTAAGTTGTTCAAAAAATGTGGCTGGGTGATGATGTCAGGGAGCAGAAGGAAAATAAATATTTACTCACTTTTGGTGGTCATAAACAAGTTTACCATTGTTTCCCACAACGACAATAGCAGGGTTGTTTTTCTGAAAAAGAAATTGGAGAAAGTCAAGGCAGGTGTTCCTCCAACACATGTATGCATGCAGGTAAATACAGAATAATGCATGTAGAAATGACACAAACATCCTTTAACACACATCACACCAAAGGGCAACTTTGACATCTTTTCTAAAATCAAACCATTTATTTTATTGTCTCTTATAGTGAGTAACCGAGTTTACCCTCGTAAAATACTATTATAGTACCATGATTTTATAAGTTTTAGATTAAATTAAACATGTAGTTCAAGTAGATAAAGACTTGTAAGTAATACCTGCATCATCATCATCATCATAATAAGCTTGCATTTCACCTAAACAAGCTGCCAATATCCTCCTAGTGGCCAGGGCTCAGAATTATTATTTTTTTTCAACTGGTCTCCATTCTACTTTCAACTGTCCCTATGATTTAGTGTGTAAGCACTGGTGTGACGTAGCACAGAGACCACCTAACCATTTTTCAAATTTGAACCCTGTTGAAACAGTTCAAATGATAGTTATTCCATGATGTATAAACCTCATAATTTAACTTAATGACATGTTTCTCTACGGTCCCAGACCCCGTATATTTTAGTCTAGTGCTTTTTATTTGCTAGTGGCAAACAGGGGATGAATGAGGACAGCAGCATTATCAAGCATGTGTAAAGGCAACGCCCTAAGAGTTAACATGGGCCAATGCCAACAGTGGAATATAAACTGACCTTGGGTCAGACAAATCACTGATTTCAAAGCTATGATTTGGCAAATCCTCAGCTTGGTCAAATAATGTTTTGTAAAATGGACAGATACTTTACTTGAAGTTACAAAAAATGACTACCTGAACATAATATAGTAATGAATGGCACATGAAAGCTCAAGCTTTATCAACAACTATTTATGTCCTTATCTCTGAATCAGGTGATTGTGAGTACGTTTAGAGAAGTCCTGAACAAACCAACACACTAAACCAAACTATCGAGCAGCACAGCCGCTGAGAGACTCCGCCCACCTTCCCGTCGTTGTCAAACGAGTCAAAGAAGATTCCGATTCCGTTCCACTTGTCGGCCGCGCCGTACACGGGGCCGTCCAGGCCTTGCTGCGAGGTGAACCATATGCCCTGTTATCATAGAGCAAACACAACCCGTTAGGCAACATACTGTCCTCCCCCCTGGATACCGCTGCTGCCCCCGCTGACTGATGCTAAGGACACAAGCCAGGGGGGGGTTTGAAAGTCAAACTGTTTCTTTGCATTGGTCTACAATCCGAGTTCCCTATTATGCAGAGCTAAACTTTATTCTTGTTTTGCGAATTCAAATGAATGTACAATGTACATTCATTTCAATAACAAACTAGAATAAAGTTTGGCTTGTTTTTCTGAGTGGAGTCGATGCGGGGGACATCATGACCATCCTCCCCAGAAACCGTTCAGGGCGCCCGTCTTTATTCTTCATACTTGATGATGTGTGGCGCAACACAGGGATTCATCTCTCGCCCAAACCACCTCCTTGTTTGTCTAATGATTGAAGCCGTGAAAGCCTCGGCTCCTGTCGGGATCCGCTAATGAACGCCGGCAGGAGAAAAGGAGCTTTTCACCAGACCCCGGACTCGGCCCGGGGTCACACACTCAAGAGAGGGGTGCCACTAGAGAGCCCCGAGCCACCAATTCAATGTCTGTATCAAGTACACTTCAGCCCAGGCAGATGCTTGCGGGCGCCAGCGGCCTGTGGTGGAACACGGCGGGCTGAATCGGTGTGAAGTCATAGGCAACACCTGAAGGATAATGTATGCAGGTGTTTTGAGGTGAAGGATAAGGGGGTTTGATTGGCAGAGTTTGTATTTCGGGGCGAAGGGCTAACCTGTCCTTTTGGTTGAAAACCCTAGTCAAATAAGAGAATGTGTTCATCGAATGATTTTGTTTTGTTCTAAAAAGGATACAGGGGGGCATTGGCGAGATATATTCTTATGAATTAGGACATTTCGGGATTTCAAGGATTATTAACATTTTACACAAATAGTCAATAGTAGTAACAGTAATAGTGAGATTGGGAAGATCGCACGATGAATGCAGATACAGGAAATAAAGAGGATCAGTAAGGGTTCGGACATCTTGCTACCTATCTACCTGCAAGCCAACTTGCAGGACCAAGCGCCTTATGTATGTGCTCAGTGGAATTTGGTTGCACTAATAGAGCTTACTGCTTGACAGGGAGGCGTCACAAATCTGACACTTGTGAGAAGAGGAAGTACACCAAGCCGCAACGCTTGCTTCACCACCAGTTCCGTTGTAGTAATCCTAGTTTTTTATGCAAATGATACCTCAACGGCACTCTGTAAAGTAATCTTAGCCTTGACCCCGGCTGGAAATATGTCTGTGAATGGGGCCAAATACTTAGGCTAGAAAAAAACTATGTGCGCTTGCAGATTCATCTGGATCCCATGTTACTGCCCTACATGAAAGCTGTTATCAACGCCATGTTCATTACCATTCTCGCTGTAGTTACCCTGTCCTTCAAGAAGCTCTTATCAACGCTGTGTTCATTATCAGTGCCACTGTAGTTACCCTGCACTACATGAAGCCAGCATCAAGGCTAGGTTTACCACCAGTTACACTCCACAACATTTCCTCACCAGTCCGTCGGCTCCCATCCGTCCTCTGCCCGAGACACGGAAGGTCACCACCGCCTCCCAACTCTCAAACAGGACCATATTCTTGGTCCACACAGAGCCCTTCTGGCTTCTCAGCGAGGGGGTGATCCGCACCTGGTCCGCACTGGGAATAGCATCTGGGAGAGGAGGAAGAGGAAGAAAGCGACAATAGTAAATCAGTCATCTCATCTCATCTCTCATCATCCATCTCTCATCTGCAAACGGCTACAGTACAGTGAGAACATGCTGTCATAACTGTGTAGTAGACGGACTGAGATTGGCTAAGTGATAGTTAAATACACAATCGTCTGAGGTCTTCTGGTCCAATTCAGAACATAGCCTGCTTGAGGTGGTCTAAACAGCCGTCTGCTAAATAAATGGCGTTGCTTTGGTGTTACAACTAAATCTCATCACCCAGGTCACTGTGAGCATCAGCAGCTGTGGCGGGCTGCTGTCACAATATCGATCGATAACTCGTATTCGGCCAACTGTGTAACCTTCAAAATTATGTTGAATAGGGAAGGGGAAGAGGAGAAAATATAAAACGGTGTACATAAAATAATACGTGATGACAGGTAGGTTGACAGCTGGCTCCAAAACTTACTCCCACTGTGTATCCAAAACGGAATGCTGCCATCGGTTAGGGACAAATGCGGTCCTTTGAAGCTGTATTTGTATTCAAAACGTCTATGGGGTGCTTCTGGGTCTGACGTCGAAGCCCCTGCTACAATGTTATCACACCCGATACTTTTTAACGTTATAAATAATACTGATATCAATAGGTAAGATTTTGCCACAAGTCGCTTTCCTATGGGCACCGCCATGTTTCGTGGACAGTGCTGACGTAGCGCTCGAGCCTTGAGGGTGACGTGACGTCCGGAGGGCCAACAGGGCGTTTTCTGATTGGACGGCGGCGCTGACGTGGCAGAGCGCGTATTACGGTTTGTTTGAGGTTGTGAATTACATCAGCCCTTTAGGAAATACATAAATAACTACGATAATAGTTACATGTTCTCATTGGTTAAGGAAAACATGTTATTATTAAAACAAACCTTAATCATCATTTTGAATGATTTTACTAGTTCAAAAAAGTCAACAATAATTGGATGCGTTTTTCTGGTGGTTTTGGAATTGAGGGTTTAAGAAAAAAACTAGAGAGAGAAAACTAGAGAGAGAGAGAGAGAGAGAGAGAGAGAGAGCAGAGAGACTGAGAGAGAGAAGAGAAGAGACTAGAGAGAAAGTAGAGAGAGAGAGAGAGAGAGAGAGAGAGAGAGAGAGAGAGAGAGAGAGAGAGAGAGAGAGAGAGAGAGAGAGAGAGAGAGAGAGAGAGAGAGAGAGAGAGAGAGAGAGAGAGAGAGAGAGAGAGAGAGAGAGAGAGAGAGAAAGAGAGAGAGGGGGGGGTGTGAGCATTGCAGAGTAGAGGGCTGTATTTTGTGAGTAATTCCCCATCTCGGGTCGGGTTGGTTGCATGATTTAAATAACAAAAGCAACCCTAATAGGTCATTGGTAAAGGACAATAGAAAGCCGTAGGGTGTTAATGGGTCAGGGAAACTGTGAATACACATGACATGAATCAGTACTAATATTTGGCCAATCAATTAAAATTTTGAAAAAGGGGTACTTAGTGACATAATCTGATTAATGTAGCCTAATAAAGACAGGCAGATAAATATTTGGTTAGGTCATTTTTCAAACTCTAGTAGATGGACAGCAAACTCAACTCTACCATTAGCTTGTTTATTTAGCCTATCGCTCCGCCTGTAATCTTCATAAAAACATTTAAAAACAAAGACGATTTCCTTGGCATGCTAAAGAGTGGCGGCCTGTGGC
Organism: Melanogrammus aeglefinus; assembly: GCA_900291075.1. Taxonomy (NCBI): domain Eukaryota; kingdom Metazoa; phylum Chordata; class Actinopteri; order Gadiformes; family Gadidae; genus Melanogrammus; species Melanogrammus aeglefinus. The sequence goes on along the minus strand of OLKM01000973.1, from coordinate 22,196 downwards.
TGTTGATCTAGAGGTGCTTGTATTACATGTCCCCATTAGGTCTGAAAGGGAGAGTGTCTGGTCTGACCCTCAGTGTGAGTCCAGGGGTCTTAGCTAAATGAAGCTTGTCACCTCATGGTGTCCATTTATACACCGACGCAGTACAATGCAAACCATTAGCACACGACACAATGCTAAAGCTACAGAACAACACTAAGGTAAAAGCCACCGCAGGGCTAGAAAACACACGGTCCACTGGCCCCGCTATTAGCATGAAAACAAACATTGACCTGTTGTCAATTCAGCACTCCTGCATGCTTCCATTGTGCTCAAACTGTTGTGGTTTCCCCACCTCTGGCTAACGACTCACATCCATCCATGGCATCATAACGGCCCATATTTAGTGAATCGAACGCAATCCGTTTGTTTTGCCAACTCACAACACGGTTCTCTTCATGAGACTTCATTCCATTGCGTTCTGGCCCTCGGGGGCCATTATGTCGCCTGGCCCCCACAGTTGTATTATCATGAGTTGTGTGCACACATGGGTGCTACACACTCACTTTCCAAACAATACAGGGGCCCCCCAATGCAGAGGGGGTTTGGTCTGTCATTTATCCCAGGACTGCAGGTTCAACATGTCCCAGTGTGGTCCAGAGAGGAAGAGAGAGGGGGAGGGGGAGGGGGGGGAGAGAGGGAGAGAGAGAGAGAGAGAGAGAGAGAGAGAGAGAGAGAGAGAGAGAGAGAGAGAGAGAGAGAGAGAGAGAGAGAGAGAGAGAGAGAGAGAAGAGAGAGAGAGGAGGAGAGAGAGTGGGAGAGAGGGAGGGAGAAAGAGAGAGATGGAGCGAACGAGTGAGAGGAGAGAGTGAGAGAGAGAGAGAGAGAGAGAGAGAGACGAGAGAGAGAGAGAGAGAGAGAGAGAGAGAGAGAGAGAGAGAGAGAGAGAGAGAGAGAGAGAGAGCGAGAGAGAGAGAGAGAGAGGGCCCTCGTTGTCCACCCCCCCCCCCCCCCGACTAAGGACCGCCAAACCAGCATTCATTCCAGGAGAGCGCCCACTCTCATTATTTACAGACACACTAAACGACAACGGGGGCCCACACACAATGTAACCGTTGCCCCCCCCCCCCCCCCCCACCCACCCCACCCACCCCACCCAACCAACCCCCACCACCACCACCACCCCACCATCACCCCCACCCACCCCACCTTTATGCCGACAAGTGCTCAGCATCGTAGGGGCAACTGGGGGTGCCCTCTGCACCCCACTCTGGTCCCATTCTGTTCTCCAGATACCTGCACGTAAGTGAAAGATGGAGCGGGAACAAAGGACATCCCTGCACTCTCCCTCTGGGCCGCGGGCTGGAGCGGGGCCCATTTGAAAGCCTTTATTTGTGTAAAGCTTCTCATTAACTCTGCTCATGCTGCCCCTGCCGGCCTGGCCGTTGGCTGGAGTGGCCCGTCTTGTAAAATAGCTACCAATTAGTACCTCATCAGCTCCAATTAGTGCACACAAAGCCTGAATAAAGATAACTCCACCAGTGGGGTGGAGGGGGGGGGCTGCCCGGCATCTGTGTGTGTGTGTGTGTGTGTGTGTGTGTGTGTGTGTGTGTGTGTGTGTGTGTGTGTGTGTGTGTGTGTGTGTGTGTGTGTGTGTGTGTGTGTGTGTGTGAATTGAAGGGTGTTCCAGTGTGTGTGGAAATGTAGAATTTGTGTGTGTGTGTGTGTGTGCACGTGTGTGTGTCTGACTTGTCATACACAAAAAACACACACACACACACACACACACACACACACACACACACACACACACACACACACACACACACACACACACACACACACACACACACAAAGTGTGCATGAAAGTTTTTTTTTGCATTGCTTTGTTTGTGCATGGTGTTGAAGCGTGTGAAAAGTAGTGTTCTCACACACTTCTCACACACTGTATTTGTGTTTGTGTGTGTGCTTGTGTGTGCAACAATGCACAGCATGCAACCACTGGTGTTCTCATGTATTTGTGTGCAGAAAAGTACATGAATACATGAACACAACGACGACACACACAAAAGATCACAACTTGCCACTGTGTTAAAGCCTTCTCCCAGCATGCATCAGTGCAGTCCCACCCACTCATGCCTTCCCAGTGTACGTTGTTGTTTATGTTTGTGTACGTTTCGATGCTGCACACCTTTGACTGTGAGGACTATAGTAACACACTTTCATTGTGGCAGAAGTTGCAGCAGGCGTATTCAACCCCTCCCATGTATGGGGGACATGGAGGGAGGGGGGGGGGGGGGTACATGTGGTTCATTCACCCTCTCCCTCTCAACATCACCCCTGCTTTCTCTCTCCAGCAGCCCCCCCCCCTCCCTCCCCTCCCCTACACCCTGACCATGGCAACGAGTCGTGTGTTGATGTGCTGGGAAGATAGGTCCCCCAGGGGTCCCAGATGGAGAACCCCCCCACCACACTTCTACACCCATCCACCCATCCACCCCACTACCTGCTTACACCACCTAAAGCACTCAGAAGGACCCGCACCATCTCTCCTTAGCATTGTCCTTCAGCCACCCACCACCACCGCAACCCCCCGGTCTCATTACTTCCTTAATCTTAGGGGTCCGACAAAGAGCGGGAGCTTTCGGTGGTCTTGTTTAAAGGAGATGGAGAGGAAATAACAAGGGATGGGTGCTAAAGAAACCGGTGGCAGAGTTGCGTTGTAATTACATGAAAAGACAAGGGAGGGTCAACAATGTGTCCTTTTCCCCTGTTGTTGGGCCATCATAATCTTCAGTGAATAGAGAGTGAGTGAGGGGTAACATTTACCCCCCCCATCCACACACACAACACACACACACACACACGCACGCACGCACGCACGCACGCACGCAGCACGCCGCACGCACGCACGCACGCACGCTACGCACGCACGCACGCACGCGCACGCACACACACACACACACACACCACCACACACACACACACACACACACACACACACACACACACACACACACACACACACACACACACACACACACACACACACACACACACAGAGACACACACACACACACACACACACACATACAGTCAACAGCACTGGTTGGCCACTATTAATAAAACCCTCCTCATTAAAGAGTCCCAGCACAGTACCGCATTCATTCATTCATTAATGTAAGTCGGTAGATGGACAGCGCGTTCTATGCTGGTTCCAGTTCAAACCGCCCACTATATTGTCGGTTAGTTGAAAGTAACGAGGGGTGAGACAGACAGAGAGATATAATTAGGAACAAGGGGGCACTTCAGTAAATATTTGAAATCTTTTCAGGGCCTCGGCGCGTCTATGCTTGTGATTAATTACTTCCACAAGGGATTTGGGGTGGGGTGGAGTGGGGGGAATATATCGGCAACTATTTCTCTGTTAGGGATGCTCTCAGCTCGTTAAGGGGGTTGGGGGGGCTTTTTTTTGTCAGCCGCTTTTTAATCAAATGCAAATTATGGTAAAAGGAAATCATTGGAAAACAAATGAGCGCATGAACAAGGGACGTAGTGTTCATTTAAAGATGCAGTGTGACCGAAGTGTTTTTGAGTTTATCAAATTAATTGAAGTAATATTGACCATGTTAGGAAATATGTTGGTTTGTTGATGAGGTCTTTAGAAAGACATCGCTGCATTATGGTTGCATGACTTGGAAGCCATAGTGTAGAGATTATCGTACGACATTGCAAATGATAGGGGTCATAATAAATGTTTGCACATTTGTATGTGTGTATTTGTGAGTGTGTGTGTTTGTGTCTGAATGTCACACACACACACACACACACACACACACACACACACACACACACACACACACACACACACACACACACACACACACACACACACACACACACACACACACACACACACACACACACACACACACACACACACTTACTTAATTTCTTGCACATCTTTTTGCAAGAAAGGAATTTGCCCTCATAAAATTACAATATAATAATGTTTTAGCATACCTGGCACTCAACTGGCCATTGCTGCTGTTACAGTTGGGTGACATAATAATTGAGTGGATCTACTGCTACAATGTCCAAAGTAAGAAGTAGAAAATATAAGTTTAATAACATAAAACACAGACCTTATTTCCTTATTTTTTAAATGCATTTAGCTTTGACCCTATGTACAGAAAACATTTGATTGATTTGAACTAAATTTGTAACTAAAATAATAATTCTATCATGGATTTGTCTAATTCACTGTAAACACTTTAGCCATTACTGAATGTAAATTTGTATGGTAAATGAGAAACGACTGCCATCTAGTGGAACCTATTGGTATGAACACAATGAAGGGATCTTAGTTCAGACAGCAGCCCTGCGTTTGTAAACGTTAATCACTACTTACATGCTGCTTTGATTGAGTCTTAACGTTTAAAATAAAAATGGCTTTTAGTGGGTACATTTTCCTGAAATGACACATAATTTCTGTAGCATCTGTCTGAGTGATTCTTTGGAAAATAATAAGCAATTCATTTCTGCATACCATTGGCTTGGTACTTTCAATAATAATCAATAGTGTCTGAATATATATATATTACGTGAACTGAACACATGTGGATCAAATACAACATAGCATAAATGTCAGTTTATATACCATAATTCATGTGTAACATCTTGTTCTGGTGACTTTTCAACGAAAAATGTCAATGAGGTGAGTCTGCTCTTCCTGAAGAAAGAAGAGTAATTAAGGCAAGATGGGATGGATACTACACGTTATAACAACGATAAACAAGACTAAACCAGGAGCACCTGTAGAAGTAACACATTTCTTTGTTTAAAGAAGGAAATGGGACTAGGCTATAGTAAGAAATGTGAGATCAATGATCAAATCAATTTGAGCTATTGATGGCCGCTTGATAGAATCAAAAAATGTTTAGGATTTGACCCAGATTTGTTTATAAATCGTTGTTCAAACAGTGGCTGACATATGGCAGTTACTCTGTCTGCACGCCAAAAGGGTGCAAGCTGTTGATTCACTTGAGATCACTGTGACTGTGATTTATGCTGCATTACATAACACATTTCACCAATAATTATATAACTGTGACTAACATGAGTGAATAAAGGTTGAAAAACTAAAAAGTGACCCTTGGACTGAACCTGTGTCTTTATCAGAACAGAAGGCTGTGTGTTAGGACAGCAGGTTAGTTTTAATGTAGGACGTCCACAGATATCTATGCAGGAGATTGGTTAAAATGCAAGAATACACATGCACTGAGACAATTACAAATAAAATACCTCATATATAAAAATAGGACAACCGTAAGAAAAAGTATACAAAAATAAAGATCTTTTAGACAAAAAGGAATATATAAACTATTCTGCTCCGTATGTCGTTAAATTAGCAATCAATCAATCAACCCACAAAAAGACCCGCCCCCATTTCATCTTTAATGTTTTCCATTCGTCCAATCGGAGCTCCGGATGATAATTTTCCTCTTTCTGCTCTTCTTGGGGCCCGTCCCGACCCAGGGCCTCCTGTCTTTATAGTCCTCTCCGGAGCCCGTCTCGCCACCACCCGGGGGTCCGTCCGGGGGTCCGTCCGGGAGCCCGTCCGGGGGCCCGTCCGGGGGCCCGTCCGGGGGCCCGACCCTCCAGCTGTCGGGTACGGCGGGGGCCCGGTCCTCGAGGCCGGGGAAGGGCACGGCGCGACCGTACACCTTGTCCTGCAGCTGGGCGATGTCGTTGCGGATGTCGGCCATCAGCAGCAGCAGGAAGTCAAAGGATCCTGGTGGGCCCTGGAGGTCAAAGGTGAGGCCAGAGGGCCCTTGAGAACATGCGTCTTCTTGATAGCTATAATCGTTGGCGGGTTTACCTTGTTTCATTTTTGGTGATTATTTTTTTCATTTAGAAAAATGAACCCTGACACATTATTTAAAAGATTTACATTTTACATTTCTGGTCATTTAGCTTTTATCCAAACCGACTTACAAGAGAGGCAGAAAAACAATTTGAAGCATACATATTATTAATACAACTACAATTGGAGTAGACCAACCATTTTTCTACAAAGATGAATTTCAGATGTATGATACTGTGTGACTATATGCTATATTAAGATTATAATAGTGTGTTATCGTGATAAAAGTCTTACTGCCGGTCCAGGCTGCCCTGTAGCTCCCCTCTGCCCCTGTTGGTTAAAATGAGTACTACATTTAGATAGGTTACCGCGAGGAACTTATCTTCAGATCAGAGAAATGAATAAAAAAAATAACAACACAACACAAATATAACTAATGCCATGATTAATACAAATACAAAACACTGAATGCATGCAGTTAAAAAAAAATACATTATCAAGCATAACGCCATAGAGATCATTTGAACCTGAAATAATGGCAATTCCTAAATATGTGTAAATGAGAGTCTGTTTAGCCATCTAGACAAGTGTCATGAGGCCCCACTAGACCCTACCACACAGGGGTCTGACTACTGTGTTTGGGGGCGGGGGTGGTCCCGGAGTATTGTGGCAGATGGTTTGGATTTGTTACCCAAAGAAACAAGATTAACATCAGCTCCGGGATCTCGCAACACAAGCAGAGAGGACCACTAGGTGCTGCGCCCCGAAAACACAACAACAGAGGTACGTTTCCACCTCTCATCCGCTGGCTGGAGACCCTGCATGGGGTGGGTGTGTGTTTGTGTGTGTGTGTGTGTGTGTGTGTGTGTGTGTGTGTGTGTGTGTGTGTGTGTGTGTGTGTGTGTGTGTGTGTGTGTGTGTGTGTGTGTTGTGTGTGTGTGTGTGTGTGTGTGTGTGTGTGTGTGTGTGTGTGTGTGTGTGTGTGTGTGTTGTGTGTGGTGTGTGTGTGTGTGCGTCGTGTGTGTGTGCGTGGGTGTGGTGTGTGTGTTGTGTGTGTGTGTGTGTGTGTGTGTGTGTGTGTGTGTGTGTGTGTGTGTGTGTGTGTGTGTGTGTGTGTGTGTGTGTGTGTGTGTGTGTGTGTGTGTGTTTGTCTGTATATGTGTAGGATCTAGAGCTGGGGTACCATGTATCATTTGGGTTTATGGGTTAAATAAAAGAAGCTGTTGTTTAATTTATCAACATAACGGTTAAATAGAAAACACAAACGAGGAAAGACATATGTAGATATACATCACATACGGATTAATACCTGAAACAACATCAGAGAGAGTATATTAAACATGCATTTCGTTTT
>OLKM01000973.1:0-10000 GCA_900291075.1 Melanogrammus aeglefinus | reverse complement strand
GAACATGGGTAAAGCGTTCCTAAATCAAACCTCCAACATAGTTGAAAGAGCATACTAAGTTGGAAAGCGCTACCAATGACAACATGAATTTATAGTGTTGCACACGCACGCACGCACGCACGCACGCACGCACGCACGCACGCACGCACGCACGCACGCACGCACGCACGCACGCACGCACGCACGCACGCACGCACGCACGCCACGCACGCACGCACGCACGCACGCACACGCACGCACGCACGCACGCACGCACCGCACGCACGCACCACGCACGCACGCACAGACACACACACACACACACACACCACACACACACACACACACACACACACACACACACACACACACACACCACAATCCTATGGGTTGTACAGACTTCGAGGGAAAATTCAAGTCCATAGTTCAACGACATATATAAAAACAACAGTATACTTATCCATCTATTCATACAGCTGATATACGGTTTAGGAACCTGTGGGAGCCCTGTGGTGGAGCAACATCATCGCTCCATCACCGTCCAATCGACAGAGAAGACATACACTGAACTATTTCTGTCTATCGCGTCAAGCCATTCAAAAACAGGAAGAAAAGGTTGAAGAGCGCAAAACACCTCCGTTCCTGGACCCCACAGCTGGAAGTGATATATCATATGTCAGAGCTCGGTGTTACTGGGGAGCCCCTGTTGACAGATTACCCCCTGCGGAGAAACAAGCTGACCCCATTGTGCAGTTTTCACACACCTCAGCAGAACTAATCTTGCCTTCAAAAGCAAGCTACCGAATCAGGTCATCTTACCCGAGGGGAAAATACATCTAATAATGAAATAGTATCGCCATCATGGTGTGAAGGCAGCAGTGGCAAGAGGGTTTGACTCCTAACCGGATGGTTATGGGTTTGAACCCCGATATGAACTGTCTACGTGTCGTGTATATGGCATACCCTTGAGCAAGAAGCCCTTACCCCTACCTGCTTCTGAATAACATTCATCTAAACGAAAGGAAGCATTGCAGATGGTGTTAAGTTAACTACACGTTATCAGGCTATTCATGTGTATTAAACGAGGAAGGAAACTTCAAACCAAACCGCTGAAGGTTTATCTCGGGTTGACCACAGTACCTTTTGTTTCAACTGCAGGACGGCCATTTTGATCTGGTGGAAGTCCTCGCAGGTGGCCGAGCGCAGGTGCCTGCGTTCATGAAGTTCTCAGACTTCACAGAGAGACGAGGGGCTGTATAAAGGAATATTGACACACAGCTGTTTTATTCACAACCCAGGCTGGAAAAAGTTCAATAATGAATAACAAGCCAAAGTAAAGCGAACAACGTCTAACCAGTGTATGATTAGAAAACACAGGCATCTCACAGTGTCTCAGGAAAGTGTTATCGGTAGAACAGGAACGCATAGCTCTAAAGTGAGTGGACGTGTCGGTTGTTTCCAAAAAGAAAAATATATACAGTAGAACTATGCTATATAGCCAAAGCCAGAACAAATAATCTCTGAATTTATTGTATTTTTAAAAAGAAGTAGCAACAGAAACAGTTATATCCCTCACAGCTGCATTGACCGTACAATTTTATGATTCCAAATGGATAACTTGGGACTGATCATTTTGAACTTTTTCCGGCTCCCTTCTTGGCTAGGAAGTATTTGATCAAGTTTATGTGTCAGAGTCTAGTGGATAACCATAAATAACCAACGCTATACTGCAAGCTGCTTGGAAACTAGCCTTTCTGAGATGGAGGCCCTCATCTATTACATTTTCAAAATTTACTTAAGCATTTATATATTTATTTTAACATTGTAATTGGAGGGCTGCTTTCGCCACAATATCACATATCTATCCCGGTTGAACAACGACAAACTAACAAATAACAAACAAACTGACTTCTGGGCTTTTCCCAAATACTTTATAGACCAAACTGTTACGATATTTAACAGATGGTTGAGAATGTTTGGAGCGTATTTTCCCCGACACAGAAGTGTCATAGCTGAGGGTCCTTAGCCCTTCCACCTCTCACTCAGTAATGGGAGGCGGGCTCTAGGGAGGAAGTAGCGCATATCCAGTCTTTTGCCGCTCCATTTGCAGCTGAGTGTGGTTCTAACAGACTTCTCCTCCTCCTTCTCTTGGTCCATTGGCAATAGTTGCCTCAAATGCATCAAGCAAATCATAGAAGACTGGGGGTCCAGGGGGCATTGGGGTAAGTATTCATAGGTAGGGAGACATTCTGACAAGTACTAGGAGTTAAAGTGTGTAACGACTACCATGTGTCACACACACACACACACACACACACACACACACACACACACACACACACACACACACACACACACACACACACACACACACACACACACACACACACACACACACACATGCATACACATATCATCACTTAGACATGCATGTGCTCCCGCACACACACACACACACACACACACACACACACACACACACACACACACACACACACACACACACACACACACACACACACACACACACACACACACACACACACACACACACACACACACACACACACCACCACCCCCCCCCTCCACTGCCTGTTAACCAGGGTCAGATGTGGCCTGTGGAAACATCAAGTGAAGGCGTGCAGCTCGTGCTCTCACCTCTGTCCCCCTTGGTGCAGGACCTCCCGTCCTCCTCCAGAAAGTAGCCCCGCTCACACACACACCTGTAGCTGCCGGCCGAGTTCTCACACCCCTGGGCACATCTGCTCAGGGTCCAGTTGGAGCACTCGTCGATGTCTGCAGCGAGACAACATGATTGACACATTGTTAGGATTTGTAACACAACCTTTATCATATATGTTTTTTAAATAACTGGAAAAGGGTAATTTTGTCTATATGAGTGCAGACAGTAATATAGAAGTATGTTACTCTTGTAACTACATTAATGTATCTATATAAATGTTGCTATATATATATATATATATATATATATATAAAAACCACCCATGCAGTGTTAAACAGTTATGTCCATCCAGGTTGTCATTTGTTTACGTTCTCCCTCTACCGTGTCTCACCCAGGCAGTAGGGCTTCTCGCGGCTCCGGTGTCGCTCGCGGTCGTAGCGGTAACCGCGGTAACAGGTGCACGCCACGCGGCCAAAGTGGTCGGTGCACTGCTGCTCACAGGGGGCGCTGGCACACACATCGTACTCTGAGGGGGTCACACACAGCGATGAGCTCATGATGGGGGGGGGGATACTACCAGAGACCCCAGGTCAGGAACCCGAGGTTTTCCTTGGATGTTGATCATGTCATTCGGTCTTCATTCATGCAACAGCATTCTAAGTAGTAGGAGTGTTTGGAGTCTTAGCATTCAATGTGTGTCATGCTAAAGGGTGCATGTAAACTATGAGTTTAATGGCGCTCTTTAAATAACGTGCATTACGTGCTGTTCTTCTCCTAGTGACAGTGCGAGGCAACAAACAACAACAATGTCGCAATGACAAATGCAATCCGTGTAGCTATCCCATGAGCCTGTTCAAACACACATGTGCCACTCCTTTAAAAGCACATGTATCAGGGCTCAGATCAACATGATTGAATAGTGTGTGACGACAAGCTTGAGAGGATCTCTGGGGCTGCATTAAGCATACCCCGGAGGACTCAAAACAAAACAACGACTACCAACTATGACACTCCGCTCAGATATTCCAAAGGTCTGAGGCCGAAGGGGAGTGATGTGAGGGGGGGGGGGGGGGGGGGGGGGGGGTAATCAAGAAGAGCACAGTGAACCCCACACTGGAGACAGACATCCAAAAAAGTGTTGGAGGGCTTCCCTACCTTCAGGAATGCACTGGCCCAGCACAAACTTGAACCCCTCACAACATTTCCTCCTGCGGGGGAGTGGGGGGAGTGGGGGGGGGGGGAGAAAGAAACAAAGGTTTTGGGGTCCAAAATATCTCGCAAATGAAACACAGGTGTCTCGTGGAACATTTTACACACGTTTTTATACTTCTAGTTTTTATGTGTTCTCCCGGGTTCTGTGCGAGTAATAAAGGCCCACGTCCGTCTAGTGAATCTGTCTTGCTCACGCTCGTCTGTTTTCACTATCTCTCCCCTCGTCGGAGAAGGAGCAGCAGCGATAACAGACCCAGACCACAGACGGACCCAGACATGAGAGCATATATCAGGGAGATGAGTAGCCACACGCACACACATACACACACGCACGCACGCACGCACGCATGCTTGCACATGGACACACACGCACGCACGCACGCACATGGACACATACACACACAAACACAAACGTGCAAGCAAACATACACACACGCACACACACGCAGAAGAATATGCATACTCATACACACACACACAAACACATATGTGTTAGGAGGAGACTTGTGCACACACACACACACACACATTCACACATTAAACATGTGTGCATTCATACTTGTGCACGTACACGCTCCAGCTGCGATGTGTTGGTTAATGTCAGAGAACCCCCCGACCCGACCCCCCCACCCCCCATACACACACTTCATGAACAATGTCTTCTATTTTAAATCTCTCAGTATTGGCTGAACATTGTGAATTTCAACAGAGGCCGCTCGCATATTTGAACATCATCTGCTTTTCTGTCCTTGTTTCAACCTTGCTTATTTACAGCCCTACGTCATCCCAAGTCTAACTCCTACTATAGTTTTACTACCAATTTGACCTTTGGCTCGCTGTTGCCAACATAACAGCGAGCCAACACAGAAAGTTATGTCCGATGAGTTAACCTGGTGATTGCGCAAGGGGTTACTTGTTTTCCTGCACCCGTTCTTTCTGCCAATTGTGAGGCGTGCCAGTGTGCAGAAGATGGACAGAACAAGAAGGAAGGAACCAGGGGGAGAATGAGTGAGAGGGTAAGGGAAGAATGTGGTTCTTCTCTTGAATCCTGACACCGGGCTTGGATCTATTGATCTGCCACTCCTGAATCTGGGCAAGTCTTTTCACGCACGCTAGACGGTATGAAAGCCCTGATGTAACCTTCTTATTTTTTTCCTACAGTACAGGATGAATACAAAATTGAAATACATCTGTAATATTCAGTTACTTCGACTTGTGAGTATTAGATGAGATTCATGCTGATCGGTTTGGCATCACAGAGTACATTTAAGGGATGCAGTATGTATGCATAATGTTCTTTATACTTCTTTACAACGCCGTCAAATAGGTTCGATAAAATACCCGTGGTAACGAGCTGATGTCTGATTAGATCATATTTTTGTGGCTTTCCTATGTTACAAATTAGCATATAGCATCTAGCATAGCAGAGATAGCTTATCAACAAACAGTCAGACACTGAGATCCGTGAATGGCAGCGATCTAGACCCATAAAACACAGAGCTGCAATGACAAACATGATGGCTTAAACAGTCTCTCCTTGGCGATGTATTAGCCATTGTCATGACAGCAGACATCGTAAAAAATATAAATAGATAAAAATAACAGCCTTCAACACCTGTGGATGGGGGTTTCATTCCCACAGTGGGTGAGTCATATTCTACATGCAGGGTACTCTATGAGGTAATTAGAGGTCATGAATAACGATTGTGTGAGTGTGTGTGGGCCTGCATGTGGCCTATGCACGGGCCATGTGTGAATGAATAATTCTGTTCGGCAAGTGTGTTTGTGTGAGTGTGTGAGAGTGTGTATGTGTGTGTGTGTGTGTGTGTGTGTGTGTGTGTGTGTGTGTGTGTGTGTGTGTGTGTGTGTGTGTGTGTGTGTGTGTGTGTGTGTGTGTGTGTGTGTGTGTGTGTGTGTGTGTGTGTGTGTGTGTGTGTGTGTGCGTGCAGGCCTCCATATGGCACATATCTGTGCCGTGTGTGAGTAAATTATTCGGTTCAGCATGTTAAACATGTGTAAGAGTGTGTGTGTGTGTGTGACTGTGTGCGTGTGTGAGTGCGTCTGTGTGTATGTGTGTGTGTGTGTGCTTTCGTAGAAAGCAATGTGTCACGATGTCAACAAAGGGAAAACTCTCTATCTAGAACCACAGATATTTTCCAAACAAACATTAACAATGTGTTCTGTATATTCCGTAAAGAATATACTAGCTTCCAAAACACATTCAGAACTTTTGAATATTTGTTCAAAAATATTTATCGGAGGGAACGTTTTTCCCTGAGAAAGTTGTCCTGATAGTATCCGGTCATACCCGCAAAAAAAAGGCATTTATAGCCTAACAAGAGCAGGATAACAAACAACCATGGTCAGTCATACTACCCAGAAAACAAACAGCAATCGCTCTTCCCTGAGTTCTGGAGAATCTCATGGACACAGGATATCGCACACACACACACACACACACACACACACACACACACACACACACAGGCTTGTCTTTGTCACGTTGTGGTACAACCTGACAGGAACCTACATTGTGGGAGCCACCCTTCCTAGACATCATAACACCTCTGAAAAAAAACTCGCACACACACACGAAATGCACACACACACACACACACACACACACACAGACAAACAATTTCTCCTTTTGGTAAAGAATTGCACAACAGCCCGGCTCCTGATGGCAGTATCACTGCATTCTTCTGCAAACATGTTTCCCGTTCGCCGCCCACATTTATAGAGACGTAAATGACTTCAGATTCGAATGTGATCTAAATTGCTCGGTAATCGAGTGTGTCATGTGTTCTGTGGAACAACACGTCGCTACGACGTGTTGTTCCACAGAACACATGTCACACTCGATTGAGGGGGTGAAGGTGAAGTTAATGAGTGTTTGGGGTCTGAACGTGACCTTTCCCAAGGGGGTAAGTGGCGAGGGGATGAAGGAGCTTAAGGCCTTGCTGTGGTCTGAGCCGTAGATGGGCGCTAAAGGCCAAATAAACGCGTTTTAACTCCAAGCTCAGAGTGACCTCCTGGCCTTGTTGGAGTGCACTTAAAATCAAGAATAACAACAAGGGTTATTTCTCAAAATCTTCAAGCAACATCTTAAAAAGTTTCATCCCAAAAAACCCTCTCTGCCCCGTCGTACTCTGACCAGTTTGAATTACACTAGAACATTTTTTAAAGGCAATTTCTTATAGGTTAATTTAATCCATTCACGTTTTAAATACCTGTTAATGCCCCGATTACGCACGTTTTAAGAAACCACTGAAACAAAGATATGAACACAGAGGACCACATACTGGTATTATTCAAATTTAAAACACATGTATTATTCTTTGTATTTGTACTACGTTTGGTCATTTTAATGTTGATTTTAAATGCTCTGCTACACATGTTTACATCGCTGCTTAGTTCGCGGTCACCAATTTATGCATTTGCACTGTTTATTGCATATCAACGCAACTGTTACCACTGGTGGCGTCCATGTTCTTTCCGACTCGTTAATTCACAAAGAACGCATATACAGTATGACCCAGAAAGTGACGTCATGTTCTCCACACACGCCGAGTGCAGTACAATTGGGCGACGACTTCACGAGGACAAAATGGAAACAGCAGGCGTAACTGTTTTGTGAGTGCAGTGCCAGCCTGTCACAAAGCCTACAACTCCTGTTTGATAGCCCAATGCGCTGACGTTTCGCCAGCCGGTTAAGGTATTCACCGTGTAGCACAACACCTGCACGCATTCGTTTCTGCATACTCAGAAGAATTCGCTATACTTCTGTGTGTTTAATTGGCACCTTTGGGGCTTGCATTGTAAAAAATCATTTCATAAAAGGTTTTGAATTTTTTTTTTTCAATTGAGGAGGATGCACACATCGGCCCATGCACAAGCCATATCACGACATTTTAGGCCCGATCTGACATATGGTCAGAGAGATATATACGAGCCACAGACAGACAGCCATTATAGATAGATGAGGTTTCTACACATGAATTAGAATATATCACCTGAACATAACTTTTAAGAAGCTCTTTTATTGAGTGTCAACTCAAATACAGTAGGCCTATGAACCGCCCGACAAGATTCTGAACAAGGAGATTCTCTATCCCCTCTATCCTATGGTCCCCCCCTCACTCCTCTCCCTCCCTATGGCCCCGGCCCTCTCCCTCTGGTCTCTCTCCCCCTCCCCCCCCCCCCCCCTCCCCTCTCCCTCCCCCCCCCCCTCCCCTCCCCCCCCATCGTCCCCCTCCCTCCCCTCCTCTCCCTCCCCCCTTCTCCTCCTCTGCTCCCCCCCCCCCTCACTCTCCTCCCCCTGTCCCCCTCTCCCCCCTCACTCTCTTATTGTAGCCTGTTGAAGAAACTGGATGAAAACTGAAATGTTTTTACATTTTTCCTTTTAGTTGCAGTAATTCTTTTTTTGATGTAGAATTTGAGTGCCTTTCAGTCTCTATTTTATTTAGTGCCTTCTGGCTTCTGATTTAAGGCACTTATCACAGTCTTTCATCTCTTCTGGAACATTTGCGGTCAAAATGAAGTCCTCATGTGGTGCTTTTCAACGGCATTTGTCTCCTCAGCTCCAGGGTGGCCTCTCTTCTGTGGCTTGCGAACTAAAGAAGAAGAAATGAATTGAAAAGTTAGTTTAGGATGATAATGCACCAGTAGTAATTTGTTAAGTCTGGCTCAAATAAGTCCATTTATAACAAACTTAGTCCCCAACTGCCGTTTTGATTGGCATTCAAAACTGTAATTTTTTTGCATGAACTACCATACTACGCATTTGTTCACTATTTGAAATTCCACACTAATGTGAGTTTGAGGAACTGCAGTTTCTTAAGAGTTCAAAACTAAACTCAATACATAATATCAATTGAACAGCGTAAACTATTGCTGTGACTGCCATAGGCAATGTAGAAGCATTAAAGTCGTGTGTTTATTGCTTTACTTTGTTTACTAACAAGTTTTAGGAACTGCATTTCTTAAGAGTCAAAACTAAACGTCAAATACCATAATATTCAATTGAACGCTTAAAACTATTTGCTGTGCTGGCCATAGGCAAGAGAGCATTAAAGTCGTGTTTTATTGCTTTATTGTTACTTAAACAATATAGCGCGAGTGAGTGAGACGTCCGTTGGCACATTGCTCGCGGCCAAAACCAACAGCCAGTGGGGGATATCCAGCAGAACCTCCTCTGACGGAAAACGAGCGCTATATTGCTTTTATACAGCACTTCCTTTTACTACTAATTATTTAAATAAACACCAGATAAAGCTTTTCAAAAGGTTCATTTTGTTTCAATACCAGCTCTGAATACGTAGCAATATTAGTCCGGATAAAAGCGCCCAGGATTCATTGGTTGCCGCGTTAAAACGCACATTGCGAAGGTGCAGTAAATGGTGAAAATTAACAGTCACATGTAGCTTTATCGCAGTGAATTGCTGGATCAGTCAAGAGTTCTACATTCGGAGTGGATGTGGGATGTGCATGATATCCTTCACTGAAAGTGCGTCATAGAATTTGCCTCTCAACGGTCTCATCCAATGGGAAAAGGATCTACATAAAACAGACCTAACTGCTGTATAATGTACTGTATGCTGCCTAATGCTACTGCTACACTGGTGTCTATACTTCATTGTATGCTATTCTTTACGCTTAGTGTACTCTACTATAACTGTGGCCCTACTTACACTACTGTATTGTCCTGCCACTGTACTTTACCAATTATAGTGAGTATTGTTTCAGAAAGTAGCCTTGTCATCCTCTGCCGAGCCATCTTCCTGTTACAATTTCACATGGATTGGGTGTGTTACTCAAGAGAAAAAATGTAGACGAATGGATAAACAAATACACACAAACAGCACGTTTTCATTCATATTAGTATTAGGACTAGTAGGATATCCTTACTGGTCTTGACTTTTTCTTTGGCAGGCGATGTCGTCTCATTCGGAATTACGCTCCCCTTCATTTTCTGTGGGACCACTTTGGTGGGTTCTGCTCCATGCTTCGTAGCCCAGACTTGCATCAGAAAACTATTGAATGACAAAGATGATTACAAGCTTCTCATTAAAACACTCAAATTCATGTAGAATCCCACCGATATGTGATCACAACAGTGGAAATCTC
>OLKM01000972.1:185134-192483 GCA_900291075.1 Melanogrammus aeglefinus | reverse complement strand
ATGGTGTTGTGATCCCGTGTCTGAAGGCACAGCGCCCTCAAGGGGCTGTTTAGCCTCCGACGCCGGACATCGACCAAGGTCCGGTGGAGGGATACACACACACACACACACACACACACTCACACACACACACACACACACACACACACACACACACACACACACACACACACACACACACACACACACAACGCAACCACAGAGAACACACACTTCACACACACAAACACACACACACACAAACCCACATAAACACACACACACACACACACACACACACACACCACACACCCACACACACACACACACACACACACACACACACACACACACACACACACACGTGCACGCGCACAGATACAGTGTTCCACCCTGGTGGACCCTGGGCTGATACCACACACGCTCAACTTT
This sequence comes from Melanogrammus aeglefinus, assembly GCA_900291075.1. Lineage (NCBI taxonomy): Eukaryota > Metazoa > Chordata > Actinopteri > Gadiformes > Gadidae > Melanogrammus > Melanogrammus aeglefinus. The sequence continues at coordinate 192,072 of OLKM01000972.1, read as the reverse complement.
GTCATGGTTTGAGCTTTTCAGCTGTCATTACAGGCCAAGGATAACTTCAATTACCGCCGGCCTGCTCAACTGTTGAAAGGGGTTGAGGGAGGGGGTGGTGGAGGAGGGATGGTTGGAAGGGTGGAGGAGTTGGAATGTGGGGTGGTGTTGAGGGCTTGGGTTGATGTTGGGGAGCGGGCAAGGTGGTTGTTGGAGGAGTTGCGTGGTGGTTATTGTTAGGCGGGTTGATGTTGGTGGGGAGTGGGTGTGTTGGAGGGTTTGGTGGGTGGGTGTTGAGGGCTGGGTTGATGTTGGAGGTGGTGTGGAGGGTCGCTGTGGGGATGCGGTGGTGGTGTTGAGGGCTGGAGTTGTTGATGTTGGGGTAGAGGTGTGGAGGAGTGCTCGCGCTGCAATGGAGGTTGCGTGTTGAGGGCTGGGTGATTGTGGGGTGGTGTGGAGGAGTTGGGGAGTGGTGTTTGAGCCCTGGACAGTTGGAAAAGGGCCGCGGGTGGTGGATGGTGTGGATGGCCCTGGGGTGGTTTGTAATGGGGGTGGTGCTGCAGAACTGGGCGTGGGTAGTGGGGCTGGGTGGTGTAGTGGGGGGCTGGGGTGTGTAGTGGGGGTGCTGGGGTGGTGTAAAGTGCGGGTGCTGGTTGGTGTATGGGTTGCTAGGTGATGTAGAGGGTGCTTTTGTAGTTGGGGTGCTGGTTGGTTGTAGTGGGGTGCTGGGAGTGGTTGTAGTGGGGTGCTGGTGGTGTAGTGGCGGTGCTGGGTGTTGTAGTGGGTTGCTGGGTGGGATTGTAGTGGGGTGCTGGGTGGTGAAGTGGGGTGCTGGGTGCTGTAGTTGGGGTTGCTGGGTTGCTGTAGTGGGGTGCGGGTGAGTAGTGGGGTGCTGGGTGGTGTAGTGGGGTGCTGGTGGTGTTGTATTGGGTGCTGCGTGGTTTAGTGGGGTGCTGCGGTGGGTAGTGGGCGTGCTGGGTTGGTGTGCGGTTGGTGTTAGTGGGGTGCTGGGTGGTGTAGTGGGGTTCTGGGTGCTTGTAGTGGGGTTCTGGGTGGTGTAGTGGTGCTGCGGTCGGTGTAGTGGGGTGCGTGCTGTAGTGGTGTTTCTGGGTCTGGTGTAGGTTGGCAGTGCTGGGTGGTGCTAGTGGGTGCTGGGTGGTGTATTGGTGGTGCTGGCGGTGGTGTAGTGGCGGGTGCTGGGGTGCCTTGTAGTGGGGTGCTGGGTGGTGTAGTGGTGCTGGTGGGGTGGTGCGGCTCCTAGGTCGCTGTGGATGGCTGGTGGTGTTAGCAGTGTGGTTGGGGGGGACCTACATTGATTGAGGAGGGCAACAATTGATTTTGCCCATTACGACCATGAGAATGTTTCCATCCGGCGTGGATCTGCCTGCGGCCTGCTGCGGGCGGAGATAAGCGCTCTCTGCATTGTGGCGGTTTAATCTGTGTGACGGGCGGCCGGGCTGCGCCCAAATTGATGTCGCATTTCATTCGCCCGTTTGTGAGGCTGGGGGGTGCTCCTCCCTCCGAGCCTCCCCCTGTGTGTGTGTGTGTGTGTGTGTGTGTGTTTTGGTGTCATGGACTGACTGTGTGTGCTTGTGTGTGTGGTGTTGTGTGATGTGTGTGTGTGTGTGTGTGTGTGTGTTGTGTGGTGTGTGTGTGTGTGTGTGGTGTGTGTGTGTGTGTGTGTTGTTGTGCATGTCAGTGGTGTGGTGCCATGTTTGTGTGTTCGTTCTGTGCGTGTGTGTTGTAAGTCAGTTTGTGTGTTGTGTGTGTTGTGTCTTCCAGTGTGAGTGTCGGTTGTGTGTGTGTGCATACGTCCGTGGTATGTGTGTGTGTGCGTCTGTGTGTTGTTGTGTGTGCTAGTCGGTGTGTGAGTGTGTGTGTGTGTGCGACTGTGTGTGTGTGTGTGTGTTTGTGTGTGTGCTGTGTGTGTGTGGCTGTGTTGTGTGTGTGTGTGTGTGTGTGTGTGTGTGTGAACGTGTGTGAGCGTGTGTGTGTGAGCGTGTGTGAGCGTGTGTGAGCGTGCATGTGTCTCAGAGTACTCTCCGGGCCCAGTGAGTTCTTTGTGCCTGAGGTTCTACATCACTACAGATGTTGTCTTCCCGGGGTTGCCTGGTGTGTAAACACAGTTTGTTTGTTGCTGGATGTTGTGGTTCCCTCAGTGAGGGACAGGGTTCAGAGCAGCCATAGGAAATGCTCCAGCGATTAAGGTGTGGAATATGCTGGAACACGCCGCTTGAGGAGAAATTAGTGACAACAAGTGAAAAATGACTCTTGATTAATTACTGACTGAATTGTAGTATTAGAGAAATGGCTATTGTTTGTCTTGAGTTAGGGACATTATTCTAATGAGGTGGTTAATTGAGCCGCTGATGGTCGATATTTACAAATACCGCGAGAACATATTGATGACACATTGAAATGATTTGTGTTTGTCTAGATTTAAAAAAAAAGTAAGCCGGTTATTCAAAATAACATAAATGTATGTAGCCTATGAGACTATTTAGAAAAAGATCCTTTCATTTGAAACACAGTCTGTTATTAAATTAAAAACTCCTATTTAATTTGTAATTTGGAATAATAACAGACTAGAACATACTCCAGTGACAGAAGAGTTCAAAGAGGGTGGATGAAATAATATTAATAATTCTTTAATATAAATTAAAATTATATATTAAAAAGGTCTATAACAGAACCTTGAACATGAACTCCACAATCAATAGAAATGCTTTTAGACCAACGGGGGGAAAATAAAATAAAACGGACTGAAGGCGTTTCCAAACATGTTTAAAGTTGAAGTGCACCAACACCATCAACCAACGATCAGGAAGTTGTTTCTGCCCAGCAGAGAGAGAAGCTCCATCATGACTCTGGTGACGTTATGATGGCTGGAAGCGTGCTATCCGTGGTGTTTGGAGTAGGGCCCGCCCCACAAGGCTCGTGCGTCTGTGTGTGTGTGTGATTGTGTGTGTGTCTTGATGCGGCGGGGGGGAGGTTCTTAATCTCTTCGTCTAAGATGGCCCCGTCGTGCCTCGTCTTGTCCTCCACATAAACTATACCATTGGACCCTGATTGTGTGTGTCCGCGGTATTTAGTTCAGGTAAGCTCAGTGGGTGTAACTATATTCACGCCAATATTTTCTTGCATTAATAAAAACTACCTCGTAACTGTCTGTTCTAAGTTCCTTTGGCTGCTTTATTAGGCAGCCTGGAGGTGAACATTATCTATCAGTCTGCTCTGCCCTAGCTTGCTAACTGCACGACGTAGCATCCATACGACGGCAACATTGAGGGGCCGAATCACTTGATGTGATTAAATGGGTTCAGCCACACGCACTCTGTCAGGAGGATTGCGTAAAGCGCTGCGTATGTATTGGAGTCATTAAATAGCATCATTCTTTTGCATGAAATATGGTGTGACCCCAACCTGTATATACATAATTAAAACACTTTACCAGTCCCTGAAGCCACAGAGAGGGGAGGGGAGGAGGGAGAGAGAGAGAGAAAGCAGAGAAGAGAGAGAGAGAGAGAGAGAGGAGAGAGAGAGAGAGAGAGATGGACGAGAGATGAGAGGAGAGAGAGAGAAGAGAAGAGGGAGAGGGAGAGAGAGGGAGAGAGGGAAAGGGAGAGAGAGAGAGAGAGAGAGAGAGAGAGAGAGAGAGAGAGAGAGAGAGAGAGAGAGAGAGAGAGAGAGAGAGGGAGAGGGAGAGAGAGGGAGAGGGAGAGATTTATTTCGCTTATTTTATTGCATATAAATTGAACAATTTATTAGTAAGAAACACTTAACTTCACAAATCCATAAACAAGATATAATGAACGAATAAAATTGAAAAATATCACAATGTTTTCTTTAATGGACATTTTATCAGATTGTATCTGTGTTATGAGCTGATGAAGACAAGAGGCTGATTTAAGTATGTCTTTGGCGTTACAACTGACACCAGTTCTCATGTAATCAACCAAACGAAGAAAACTGTAGCCCCCTAAAAAAAAAAAAAAACACAAGTGTGAGATTACCAAAAAATGGCCTGCGGTCAGAGGCATCCAGCGCAACGTCCCGCTCTGCCTCTCTGACCGGAGAGCCGGGGCAACAGCCCATAATAAGGCAAGATTGCTTGGACAGAAATCAATAGAAGCACCAAACACGAATCAGGGGGCATTGATAGAAGGGGGCTCCTTATCGGAGCGCAGGCCGGCTAACCCTAACAGGACACACACGGCTGGAGAGACCCGCTATCCTGACATCAGCCCCAGACCGGGTTCAGCCAGCACACCACCCCCCCCATCCCCCCCCCGGCTCTTGGTGTGGCCCCCGTCCCAAGGCCGGGACGCCATCCATCTTCCTCCAGGACCATCCCTTGCCCTCCCTCACGCTCCCTCCCCCCCCTCCTCTCCCCCCCCGCCTGACAGGAGGAGCCAGGTTACCCGGAGAGATCCACGCAGACCCGCAGGAGGGCCTCGTTACGCCGGATGTCGTGGGAGAGCCTTCGGGTTCTGAGGAGGAAGGCAGAGAGGAAGGCTGTCAGGGAGAGCGGTCAGGGAGCCTGCAGGGAGGGGACGGGGGGACCGTCTCCCGCCGTCGAGACGGTGGTGACAGTCCCCACGCACACACACATATATGCGTGCTTGCATGTGTGTGTAAAAGGATGTATGCACACACACACACACAGACGCACACAAACACAGACACACAGACACGCGCGCAGGCACACACATGCGTTCTCTCACGCGCACGCATACAAATATGCATACGCACAAGCACACACAGACGTGCTCACACACACACACACACACACACACACACACACACACACACACACACACACACACAGCATACGCACAAGCACACACAGACGCACACACACACACACACACACACACACACACACACACACACACACACACACACACACACACACACACACACACACACACACACACACACACACACACACACCTCCAACTATAAGACACTCCTCACCTTTTTTTCTTTTCTTTTTTTACTCAGGGGAAGAAATTACTGCTCACACTCTCCGGCAGCAGCACTCCTGACAAGCACGCTGATGCTGGCTTTACCACGGCCGTCCACGTCCAGCTGTGCATCTCTTTATCACAATGTGCCTTAAGAAGCTCGTCCTGGCCCTGCCTTGCTCAGCTCTGAGCCCACCCTCTCCCAGGGAGTGGTGCTCCACACGGCTTATCGGATGGAGGCTGCTCAGCCGTGGCGCTGTGCCACGCAGACGGGGAGAGATCCCCTCTCTCCCCTCTCTCCCCCCTTTCTGCTCTGTCTCTCTATCTCTCTTTCTCTGTCTCTGTTTCTCTCTCTCTCTCTCTCTCTCTCTCTCTCTCTCTCTCTCTCTCTCTCTCTCTCTCTCTCTCTCTCTCTCTCTCTCTCTCTCTCTCTCTCCCTCCCCCTCTCTTTCTCTCCCTCCCCCTCTCTCCCTCGCTCTCTCCCCCTCTCCGTCTCTCCATCTCTCTCTCTCTCCTCTCTCTCTCTCTCTCTCTCTCCCTCTCTCTCTCTCTCTCCCTCTCCCCCCCCCTCTCTCTCTCTCTCTCTCTCTCTCTCTCTCTCTCTCTCTCTCTCTCTCTCTCTCCTCTCTCTCTCTCTCTCTCTCTCTCTCTCTCTCTCTCTCTCTCTCCTCTCTCTCTCTCTCTCTCTCTCTCTCTCTCTCTCTCTCTCTCTCTCTCTCTCTCTCTCTCTCTCTCTCTCTCTCTCTCTCTCTCTCTCTCTCTCTCTCTCTCTACTGCCAGATCTCTCGCAGCCACCCTGGGCATGAGAGGGTGATAAAAAGAGGCAGGTTAAATAAAGTGTGAAATGCCTCAAATCAGGGCCGTTACACGGCTGAGTGGCGTGGAAATGTGTCTGTGCACATCTTGTTTTAGTAGCGCCGGCAGTGTTTGTTTTGACCTTGTGTTTACCACGCTCTCGCCTCTCATATTTAATAACCGGGGGATCCGTGCACGAGACAATAGCCGGCACTTAATAAAGGTAATATATTTTAAATGCCTTAAAAGCTCTCGGCTCTCGCACACGTTTAAATTAGGACATCCATCAGCCCCTTTGTAAATGAACGGATAATCCTTTGGTCTTCGGGGAGCAGAAAAAATAAATAAACGGCCTCGCCTTTAATAATCTCGAGGATCCTCGAAATGTCAGAGTTGGCCGTTGCTTAAACAAGAGTACAGATTTAATCGACTAAATGCGACCGGGTGTAACTTAAGCCCGTCGTCGGGTGACATGTGGGATGAGCAGTGGCGAGTCTGGTGATCCTGTCATGGAAACGTCCTATTATATCCCCGCCAACCCCCCACCCCCCATCCCATCCCGCTCTCACACACTCGCACACTCTGCTAATCCAATGACAGCCTCAAACACACAGAGCGCCCGTCCAAACGACCAGAGAGTGGCGTGAAGGTGTAACCAAAACACTCTCCAGCCATTCTATTATTCATGCCTTTTGAAATGTATTTAATTTAGGATTTATCGGCTGTGTGTTGTGTACCACCCCCCACCCCCCCGGCCCCCCGACCCCCAAACCACCACCCCCCCGCCCCCCCCCGTGTGTTTGTGTGTGTGGTTGAAATATACACACACACACACACACACACACACCACACACCCCCACCACCCCCCACCAGAGAGAACACAACACACATACACACACACACACACACACACACACACACATCACAGACAATCACACACACATCACAACACACACACACCACACACACACACACACACACACACACACACACACACACACACACACACACACACACACACACACACACACACACACACACACACACACACACACACACACACACACACACACACACACACACACACACACATACACACACACACTGCCTGGGCAGCCAATCAGACGATAGGTGCGTGCCTCCCCAGGGTGCAGCTCCCATTGAGGTTCAGATCAGAGTGCCACGTCCTATTCTGCG
>OLKM01000972.1:160134-180134 GCA_900291075.1 Melanogrammus aeglefinus | reverse complement strand
ACCGATTTCATATTCCATCCATTCTCCTCACCCCGGCACCCCTTTTTCAATTTTCTCCTGGTTCTCGGGCTCCATTTGCCTGGTCCCTCGAGGGGCCTCCAGCAGGGTAGTCTCGCCCCGTGGGGGGTCGGTGTCCATCCTGCCCTGGCCCCGGTGAAAACAAACTGTCAGTATGTTAATGTGACCCACGGCAGGCCGCCGGACACACTCTGCGGTCCCTGCGGAGCACTGTAACAACAACAACAACAACAACAACACGCATTGTTTACCGTCGACCGAAACCGTGCGTATCTAGACTCATCGGAGGCTCGTTCAAATAAACTTTATTTAGAATAATAACATAACAACGTGGGATAGGGTGGTTACACGTGCGGTTCCAACAGCGCTGACGCATCCCCGGTGTACACCTCGTAGACGAGTGACAGAGTCTCTCTATAGGAACCTCCGGCTGCCTCGGCTGCAGCCCGGCAGGTGTCCCGCAAAGGTCAGTCAATACGGCCTCATTTCCTCCGCCGCTATAAGGGAAGAAAAGCGTCCACTTACGAGGTGTGAAGACAAACACTCAGGCATTTATGTTCCACGTGTAGGCCACTGTGTCCTCCCGGATGTTGGGCCGGGTGTTGCTTAATAGGACATTTGACTTTTCTCTTTAACTTGGAGGTCTTTGTTGAAACTGCTGATGAGTTTCCAAGAGGCGGTGGTTGGTGGTGGACAGAGCCAGCGAGGGTTTTTCTAAGGCTGTTTCCATTGGCCTGTGTTTACTTGACACTTGGATTGACAGCAGAGTGATTGGAAATATCCACCATTCACTGCTGGGAGCTCCTGAGTGCAGGGAAAGTGCTTTTGTAGTCGGGGCTGTAATGGGCCAAGTTTGAATTGAAGGTTGAGAGAAATAGCCTCACTTCGGTCGCGCACTGTGAGCAACTGACACACCACAAATACTACTCAGGAGTCGCGCGCCCCCCCCCCCCCCCCCCCCCCCACCAGCACCGGACACATACAATGGCTCGCGGCTGGATCTCATTTCAATGTCGTTTTTTGTGGCCGTTGGTATTTGCGCGAGATCAGGTGGATGAAAAAATAAACAATAATGTGGCCACAGCTGTTTACAGAGAGCGAATTGGAAACAAACAAAAATGATGCGTGGGAATATGGTATGTTTATCCTGCGTTAAATTCATAAAACATTAATCAATGGAACAGAATATAAGCAGCATTATGCATGTAACAACTCATCGAATGCATCAATGTTAATTAATTATTTACGTTAAGTCTATTATTTCCACTAGGTAAATTGTGTGGCGATAAAAAGGCACTTGATGCTGAGCAGCAAGAATCAGTTCATACTAGCTACTAATGACTAAGTTAATAGACATAGTGGAAAAAAGATTTCAAATGAAAAAGCAGTTACCACAATTGCAATGGGTAGATAGAACAGTTAACAGTTCTTGGGATCCTATGGATAATTTCTAATTTTCATTCAAATATTCAGAGGGCATTAAACAGTGTTTCATGCAGTGTTTATTCAAGTTCACCGAAGCGTTTAAACATACACAAACGACGGCTCAACACAAGCAAACACAGAGGAGCACAGCACAGAGAAAACAGGGTCCGAAACCACTTCCAAACCCAGCCTAATAACACGGCCCGCTGAGCAGGGTTGCCAGATCGGCCCAGATTTCCCGCACAATCTGGCAACACTTGCCCGCTGAGCAAGAGGAGGCAAACAATGACGCGGCACACCGAGCACGTCAGCCAATCACGATCGGCGGCGAGATCCGCGGGGTTTCCTGTGTGACGTCACCCCCCCCTCCTCGGTCAACACACTGAGAGTAGGCCCCACCCTTTGTGTTCCCCCCACAGCCCCGTCAATCAAAACAGAAAAAAAGCCCCCCATCAGACACTTATCACTTATTGCGGTTGAACCGGCAATCAAACCGAGGCGCGTGGTCATGCAACGGTGGCGCGTGATGAGCTAGACTTTCCCGCCCTTCCGACGAGTCCCGCCATGACCGGTACGTAGCAAGAGCGAAGCTAAAGCGGGGCTAGCGGAGGCATTAGAGTGGCTAAGCTAAGTTAGCCTCGATAGCGTAGCCTCCTCGGCGCACCACTCGCTGTTATTAATTAGCACGGCGGGTTAGCCTCAAGTTAGCTCATTAGCTCCGCTCGGGAACAGCCGAAACGAATAAAATTAGCACTTCTGCGGGGACTTTGCGTCGTTGTGGGAAGGGTGGAGGTGGAGGCGGCGGTGGTGTGTTGTGGTTCGGGTCAGCGGGCACACATGGCGTCTTGTTGTGGGGCTGTCGAGTTGCGCTGAGCGCCAGGTCGGCTCTGCTAACGTTAGCCTGTGTCTCCACCTAGCCCCAGAGCAGCCCGTGAAACCGGAGGAAATGGCTGACGCGGACAGCGGTCACGGCGACTTTCTGCAGCAGGACCACGGCAGAGGAGACCAGGTGAGCGGGTCCACACACACACACACACACACACACACACACACACACACACCTCACACTCCCGAGTTCACACGCTTCAAAGTTGGTCTCAAACTCCCTCCGTGGCCCCGAACTAACGGCCACCCACTTGCTTCCCTGGTTCCGCCCACTGGGTGTAGGACGCCCAGCCGTCGCCGCTCGACCTGCTGGCGACGACGTGCAGCAAGGTGGGCTCCCCGTCGTCCGAGGTGGAGAAAGATGTGGTGAGTCTCTCCTCCTCCTCCCAACACCATCCCCGGCTAACGGGGTCCGATTCAGACCCCTGGCTCTGAATGTAGTCCGTGCTGGCGGGGCTGCTGCTGCCAGATTCAGGTTCCTTAAGTGGGTTCAATACCTTTCCTCCAGGCGCTGATATGAATACAGTCAACATGTAATGCTCCAGGTGTTAATTGTGCTGAAAACGTACTTGATTGAATATTTGATGTTATTTATGGAATGAGTTATGACATCAGAACAGGCAAGAGGATTATATCTTGAATATATTCCCCCCCCCACTACGTACTTTACACTGTTATATTTATTAACTCTTATACAATATGGGATAGTTACATTTGCCTTGCCCTGTGTTATGATACACTTTATTAAATTTCAATAGGTCACCAGGTGTTGCATTGGGCACACATCACATTAAACAAGGTTTTGGTATTGGTATTATACGTTTTGTATCCCATTTTTGATTGTATGTTTTGATTCTCAGCCATGCTTGTAACTCTCAGAATAAAAGCTTGCTAATTAACAAAAATATAAATGTGCTCTTGTATGCAAGTATTTCAGGTAATTCAAGTGAGATTTCCCTCCAGCGATCGGTACCGTCTTATTAACTGTCATGCGTCGTCTTCCCCAGCCATCCGACCTGGCCTCCATCCAGCTCACCGGGACGGAGCCCTGGGAGGTGTTGACCCCCACCACCAAGGAAGATTCTGGAATGATCCAGATCCAGAACCAGGGGATCCTCACGTCCAACGGCCAGTACGTGGTCCCCCTGCACAACCTCCAGGGCCAACACATCTTCGTCACGTCGGGAGCGGACGGCTCCTCCACCAACACAGTGCCTAACATCCAGTACCAAGTCATTCCTCAGCTCCAGACGGCCGACGGCCAGCTCAGCTTCTCCGCGGCCGGCGTGGACGGAGCCACGCTGGGTCAGGACTCGGCGGGGCAGATCCAGATCTTGCCCGACGGCAGCCATGGCATCGGCGTCTCGGCGGCCGAAATGCTGGCCACCACCCAAAGCCTGGTGTCCCAGGCGGGCCACCTCGGGCAGCTGCAGGGGGTGACCATCGACAGCTCCGCCTTCGGCCACCAGGGCCAGGTGGTCACCAACGTGCCTATGGGTCTGCCGGGGAACATCACCCTGGTGCCCCTCAACTCCCTGGAGCTGGACTCCCTGGGGCTGTCCTGCGCCCAGACCATCGCCACGGGGATGACGGCGGACGGACAGCTGATCCTGGCCAGCCAGCCCGGGGACGGCTCGGAGGGCGGGGCCCGCCCCGGCGAGCAGCTCACACAAACTCTGACTGTCGGCGACCTGAACGCCGCCCAGGAGATGTACGTGCCGGTGTCGGCGGCGGCGCAGCCCGACTCGACGGACGGGTCGGTGCTGATGACGCAGAGCACGGCGCTGTCATCCATGTCCGTGGGGGCGCAGGCGGACTCCGGCCTCCACGAAGTCTTCATCCAGCAGAACCAAGCGCAGACCCTCAACACGTCCACGGCCCAGTCCGTCCTCCAGCTCCAGGGAGTGCCAGCCCAGTCGAGCAACGGGCAGCAGGGGATGCAGTCGGTGGCGGGCGACCAGAACCTGCAGCTCATCAACCCGGGCACCTTCATCATCCAGGCCCAGACGGTGTCGGCCTCCGGGCAGATCCAGTGGCAGACCTTTCAGGTGCAGGGCGTCCAGAACCTGCAGAACCTGGGGCTGCCCACCTCGCAGCCCCAGCAGATCACCCTGGCCCCAGTGCAGACCCTGTCCCTGGCCGGCGGCCAGGTGCCCAACCTGCAGACGGTGACGGTCAACTCCATCGTTCAGCAGGAGGGCCACAGCCCCGGAGGTACGGCCGCTATTCTTCTTCTGCTCCTCGTGGTGTTGGTCTGGCTCTTTAAAATAGTACTTAGCAATGTGGAGCGACTTATCCTCCTAGCTGTCTTGGTTGTGTACAGGGAATGGGTTAACCTATTGTTAGTGCTTGGTACTCACTGTACCGACAGCGATATATTGTTTCTTCTTCTTCTGACAAATGTATTTTTTTGGATAAAAGCGAAATGCCTTGCATGTCATCGTGTTGTTGAAGTCTGAAGTCTCTCTTGGCTTCAGTGTGTCCGGTCTTTTGAGTTATTATAATAACTACTACTCGGGTAGTATAACTACTGCAGCGTTTCTATGAAAGCGTTTGTTTTACTTCTTGACAATATTCTGCCTATTGTCACATAGAAGCAGAAGCCCGAGGTTTACAGTGTTTTACACACATTCAAGCTTGTTCAATCTTCACTGCGATTCAAAATGTTCGCCTGTATATATGTAAGCAAGTAACGTGTCGGTATTAATTTAAACTTTGAGGTGGAAGCCAGTGTCTGTCCAAACAGCTCTAACGCTGTCGTCTCCGATGATGAGAACCTACCGGGACTCTCTCCTAGGTCTGCTTGATTATGGAAAAAAAAATCATAATCACGATTATTTTGGTCCATATTCAAATGACGATTATTCAAACAATTATTTGTGAGTTTGAAAACATGATGGATTTATTCAGCCTGTCACTTTGTAGCTGAGAACTTAAAAAAGTGCACGAAATGGTCAAAAAGAACATGTTCAAATCCAAAATAATGTACAGATATGTATCCTATCCAGCTATTCAATAAAACATTCATTAAAATAAAACAAAAAAACTCGGAAAAAAAGATATTAGTCTTGTGATCGCTTGACGCTAAAATCGAAATCACGATCAAAATTCGATTGGTCGACCAGCCCTAGTCTCTCCTCTGTGCCGTCTCTCCAGCGTCCCGTTGTTTTCTGGGAGCCCATTAGTCCGCCGAGAGGCAGAACCGTCCTGTCTCCCCAGTCGGCGGGAAACAATCCTTAGGATCGCTTCCACAACCATGTCCTCTCCAGGAGTGAAAACAATAGGCTAATGGCCAATTTGAATACATCACACATGTTTAGGGAAGAGCAGCGACGTGGTTCCAGAAAGTGATTGGACACATGTTCCTTGTTGAGTCGTCGGCTGAATAACAAACAAACAAAGGGAACGGATTCGGCGCGCCTGTCGGAAGACGCTGGAAATTGAAACGCAAAGATGGCAATTAAGGAGAAGTGGTTTTGTTTGAAATGAGAGGTAAAGAGACGCCGGGTTACACGTTTTGTGTAAGTGTGCAAACAATTAAAGCCCTCGCAGGCCTATATTTAATTCAGCCTTTTTTATTAAGTCGAGATTGGATTTCTTTTAAACGGCTTTTAACCATTAACGCAACTATATTCCAAAACTGGATGTTATACATGGATATCATATAAATAAATACAATATGAACATATGTATCTAAAGTTGATATATTTGTTATGACTATTACTAGATAATAGGACACGGACAATATGAAATAGCCTGATGATTCTCTGTCATGTTATCTGATGGCCTTCATCATTGAAAGCCATTCACATGATCTAAAGGCAGCTACTTTTCCCAGCATGAGTTTTGTGAGCTATTCCCTATGTTATTATCACATCCATTACTGTATTGATGTCTGGATCAATTCTCCCCCCACCTCCCCTTCCACCAGACATCCATATAAAGGAAGAGCCAGACTCTGAGGACTGGCAGCTGGGGACGGACTCCACGCTCAACACCAGCGACCTGTCCCACCTCCACGTCCGGCTGGTGGACGAGGACGACCCGCTGGGCCAGGAGAGCAAGAGGCTGCGGAGGGTAGCCTGCACCTGCCCCAACTGTAAAGAGTCAGGCGGCAGGTGAGCCAGCCTGCCTGGGATGTTGACTATGCTAGGTGTTTGTACTGCAGGGTGTGGGCCTGGCTGGGATGTTAGCTATGGCGGCGTGTTTGAAGGGCCCAGGAGTTAGCCTGGCTGGGATGTTAGCTATGACGGCGTGTTTGAAGGGCCGAGGAGTTAGCCTGGCTGGGATGTTAGCTATGACGGCGTGTTTGAAGGGCCGAGGAGTTAGCCTGGCTGGGATGTTTAGCTATTGACGGCGTGTTTGAAGGGCCGAGGAGTTAGCCTGGCTGGGATGTTTTAGCTATGACGGCGTTGTTTGAAGGGCCGAGGAGTTAGCCTGGCTGGGGATGTTAGCTTATGACGCCGTGTTTGAAGGGCCGAGGAGTCAGCCTGGCTGGGATGTTAGCTATGACGCCGTGTTTGAAGGGTCGAGGAGTCAGCCTGGCTGGGATGTTAGCTATGACGGCGTGTTTGAAGGGCCCAGGAGTTAGCCTGGCTGGGATGTTAGCTATGACGGCGTGTTTGAAGGGCCCAGGAGTTAGCCTGGCTGGGGACTGGTTAAGCTATGACGGCGTGTTTTGAAGGGCCGAAGGAGTTAGCCTGGCTGGGATGTTAGGCTATGACGGCGTGTGTTTGAAGGGCCGAGGAGTTAGCCCTGGCTGGGATGTTAGCTATGACGGCGTGTTTTGAAGGGCCGAGGAGTTAGCCTGGCTGGGATGTTAGCTGTGACGGGCGTGTTTTGAATGGGGCCGAGGAGTGTAGCCTAGGAGTTAGCCTGGCTGGGATGTTAGCTATGACGGCGTGTTTGAAGGGCCGAGGAGTTAGCCTGGCTGGGATGTTAGCTATGACGGCGTGTTTGAAGGGCCGAGGAGTTAGCCTGGCTGGGATGTTAGCTATGACGGCGTGTTTGAAGGGCCGAGGAGTTAGCCTGGCTGGGATGTTAGCTATGACGGCGTGTTTGAAGGGCCGAGGAGTTAGCCTGGCTGGGATGTTAGCTATTACGGTGTGTTTGTATGGCAGGGGAGTTATTCTAGCTAGGGAGTAACTCTGGCTGGGGAGTTGGTCTAGCCAGGGAACTAGGTCTGTTCCCTGGCTAGGTCTGTCTGTCTCCACACCAAGTGTTCCTGCATTTCAATAACCATGTCAAACAAGACCCATGAGTCACTAACCACTTGTTTGTGTGTCTCTGTGCCTGTGTGTGTGTCTGTGTGCATGTGTGTGTGTGTGTGTGTGTCTGCGTGCATGTATGTGTATCTGCGCCTGCGTCTGCGTGTGTCTCCGTGCGTGTGTGTCTGCGTGCATGTGCACATGTGTTTCTGCGCACGCGTGTGTGTGTGTGTCTGCGTGCATGCGCGTGTCTGTGTGTGTGTCTGCGTGCGTGTGTCCCCAGAGGGTCGAACATGGGGAAGAAGAAGCAGCACATCTGCCACATCGCCGGCTGTGAGAAGGTGTACGGCAAGACGTCTCACCTGCGGGCGCACCTGCGCTGGCACTCGGGAGAGCGGCCCTTCGTCTGCAGCTGGATGTTCTGCGGGAAGCGCTTCACGCGCAGCGACGAGCTGCAGCGCCACCGGCGCACACACACAGGTGCCCGGGCCGCCGCCGCCGCCGCCGCCACCGCCACGCCGCTGCTCTCAATCGGCGGTGATTTCACACCGGCGCCGCGCTTCAGTTTGACGCGGTGCAACGTGTAATTCCTACCAAAACAATTAGGCCTCCTGGGATTTGACTAATTAAAAGATTTGGTAGCAGGCGGCCTGCTCGGGGTTTATCGGTGTCAGGTCTGGATGAATGGAGATGATGACACAACATGCGCAACATTAAAACCACAGGCACCCTGTGTTTTAATAATAAATATAATATAATAATACCAACGCGTAAGAATAATTTAAGCTTTGATTTTTTTTTTATCTGACCGAACAACACCGAGTTAAGTTAAGTTTGAAGTATGAATCTTTGCCGGTTGGTTTGCATAAAAGTTAAACATATTTTTGGTGTGGTCCCCTAGTTTATGACCCTGCTGCCACTTGCACATTTTAACTGGGCCAGAACTGTCAGGACTTCATGGTACGCAGACCGCCGACCCTAAATCTGTGCCATGTTTTTGTGGCACCGGCGACCGGCGATCAAAGTCACACCACGACGTGGCACAGTTTTAACTTTGTGTCCTTCCCATCCACCCCCCCCCCCTAGGAGAGAAGAAGTTTGTGTGCTCCGAGTGCTCCAAGCGCTTCATGCGGAGCGACCACCTGGCCAAGCACATCAAGACGCACCAGAACAAGAAGGGGGGCGTGGCCTCCGGCGGGGGCGTGGCCTCGCTGGAGTCGGCGGGCTCCTCGGACGGCAGCGTCGTCGCCACGACGACGACGACGGGCGGCACCACCACCCTCATCCTCACCAACATCCAGCAGGGCTCCAGCCACGCCCAGGACCTCCTGGCCAACGCCGAGGTCCCCCTGCAGCTGGTCTCCGTGGCGACGGCCGGCGACGTGATGCAGTGACCGCCGCGCTCGTCCTGTTATTGTTTTCCTTGACCCCGCCCCGCCCCGCCCCGCCCACAGACTGCTTAATTGCGTTCCTCTTCTTTTTTAAGGGAACCCCGGTCAGGAACATGTTCTATGAATACACATATATATATTTTAACACGTAAGCTAGGGCTTGATGTCCGCGAGCAGTCTGGGTCTCTGTTATGTTTTTTTTTACCGGGGGAAAAGAGTACAGTAGTGGCAAAAACAAAACCCTGAAGACCCCCGCGGTGTCACGTGTTTCCAAGGAGATGCCTTATTTTGTAAAACGCCGTGTCGTGTGGCACCTGAGCACCGCCGTGTGTTTTTGAAGATGCTAATTTGTTCACATGTATTTTGAAGAAAAATCGTAGAGAAACGAGCGGTACCGCGGTTCGAACAACGTCCTCGTACGGACGTTATGCCTTTTATTGACGATAACCTTGGCGAGCAAGGTCCGTTTTCACACGCGGCTGATGAAGAGTGAAGGTCAAGCTTTTCATGTCCAGATTGTGTCGTCATGCAAACCTATCGATGTTGTTATTCGCGTTTCTGCATAATGCATTTCTGTTTTCGTTCTGTTTCTCATGCCCCCTCAACACCGCGCTCTTCTTGTAGTCGTAGCGCTCACTAACGAATGTCCGACTCTGCTCCTCTCCTCCTCCTCCTCCTCCTCTCCTCTCCCTGCTCCTCTCCTCTCCCTGCTCCTCCTCTTCCTCCTGCTCCTCTTCTCCTCTCCCTGCTCCTCCTCCTCTCCTCTCCCTCCTCCTCCTCCTCTCCCTGCTCCCTCCTCCCCCTCCCCTCCTCTCTCCTCTTCCCTGCTTCCCTCGTCTCTGACTGTAACTCTGCAGGTCTAAAAAGGAAAACACAATCAATGTATTTACCAATTCCTTCTCAACACACACAGTACATGTGCGTGATGTGCATTGTCTGCATACACAATATTTTGACTGAATAGATATTTATACTGAGCTTTGCATAGAGAAGGGTTTTTATGACGAAATCCAAATTCTTTACAAAATGGCTTTTTTTTTTTAATCATGTGTAATTTCAAATGTGCATTTGTAAAAAAAAAAAAGAAACGAAACGATAAGACCAGAAAAAAAACATTATTTTGTGTAATTCATGTACAAACACGTTGTTGCTTGGACAACACACAAAAAGCCATGTGGGTGGTAATTGCCAAAATTCGACTCGATAATAATCTCAGGGTGACTTGGTCAGTAGAGTGTGATTGGATAGTGCTTGCTACAGTCGTTCGTTCCCCCAGTTCTGCGTTCCTCTGATGGGCCAAACAGTGAATCCCGCCGTCGCATCGCCGCCTGTTTATCAGAAGCAGCCTGTGTGCGCTGGCTGCTCTCACTTCATTTCTCCCACTTAAAACCACTAGTTGTGTCACCTTACTGAAGAAAGCAGACCCCTCGGGACCAGTACCTCGTTTAATCAGTTGCTATTCGCAAGGAGAGATTGATTCAATGTACCGCTGATTAACGGCACGTTTTTAGCATCACTTTAGTCCTTATATTGTCCTGTTACTTCGTATGGAAATGATTTATTATTTAGTTCTCCGAGAAATGCCTAGATCTTTAATTGTATGGATTGGATGAGGGTTTCCCTGGTCCAAATGACTACGTTGTCAGGCTGTTGGCCCTGCATCTAATGCCGCGTTTCCACTGCAGGGTGCGGTACGGTTCGGTTCGCCTCAGTCCGGTAGGGAGGAGGCGGTATAGCCCAGCTCAGTTCCGTGGTCGCGTTTCCACCGCCGACAGTACCCTTTTATGGTAGGCCGGATGTCGATCGCCGCGGCAGCTACGTAAGCATCGTGACGTCATAGCAGCGCAGAGGAGAATGCAGAGGAACGTCTCCACCTCCTCGTTCGCCCAAGCAAAGCGTTTTACGCGACATGTTCTCAGCGTTCAACCGTCAAACTCAGTGCAGTGCAGTCCGGGGTGAACTGCAGCATGGAGGAGAAAGTGATTGTTGCCGTTTGCGATTCCCGGAGCTCTATATATAATAGTATATAATATAATTGTATATATAATATCACGGCCAAAAGCTCTGTGCGCCTCCGGACGGCCGTAGCGCGGGGAGCTCTCGTGGGGATTGGGCTTCGCGGGGTTTCTTTACCGGCGTTGCTATGGTTTCCGGTCTTGTCTGTTCCAACGGTTTATTAGGTAGGCCTATCTAATAAATCTGTCTAATCAATATTTCATTCACTGCCTCTTCAGTGGTCATCACAATATTATGAATAGACTGCGTCGGGTCCTCCCGACGTCTCTCCCTCTTCCCACAAAAGGTAAAGACAAGACAATGGTGGTTATCTTGTTGTGGCGCGACAAATTTGACAACACTTGCACAGCGACAGATTATGATTTGTGGCGCAACAAAACTTCGACGTAAACGCGAACGGGAGACAAATGTCGCGTTCGGTGTGAGCGCAGGCTACTGTTTTTTTTTATCCCCACGTCAACCGGAAGTGACGATTCTGTCGACCAATCAACGGAGGGGGTGTGTAGCTCGAATTTTCCGGCACCCCTTTCAGGCGTCCCAGTACCCCAACGGAGGAGTACTGAAGAAGAGGGCAAAACGAGTACGGCTCAGTCCGGGTCACGCCCACTTTTGGCGGTGGAAACGCAAGCCTTACCGCACTTTTGCGAACCGAACCGTACCGCACCCTGCAGTGGAAACGCGGCATAATGCTCAATGTGTGGGGGAACAGTAAATGTACTTGTGGAGCAGAGGTTTGTTGTAGCGAGTCGCAGAAGCACGGTGTGTATGAAGACATGTCCCTACATGGTGTCCCCCATTTCATTTAAATCGTCCGTAGTATTTATTACTCTGCTCCACGCACAGCCAATAATCAAGGTTTCCGTTCTCGTCCTGGGAAGTCGTTATTATTTGTTTGTTTTGTCTCTGTATCCATTCTTGTCAATATAACATCCATATAAACCTCTGTAAAGTTTGACTTTTATTTAAATGTATTTCTACTTACGTTTGTTTATGATTATGCTCCATAATGGTTGTACAATGTCCACACTTTGAGGGCTGCTTGGTCATTTTTAATACGTAGGCCTACTAAACAAGGACATTACCAAGTTACCCTCTTTTTACACTTAAAACTTTTCACACGGATTTCACCCATTGTCTCTTTATTTTGAAAACCTAAAACGTCTTCTCAGGAACCGTGCAGAGATTTGTTCTTTCGGCCCCGGCGTTCAGTTTGACGCCTCAGTCCTGACTTGTACAAACAGCAGGAGGGGAATTCCTCACCCCTTTCTCCCATGACCTCTCCCCCCCACCCCCCACAGGGCTGCACTTTGGCTGAGGACTCCAGTAGATGTCACTGCAGCCAAGGAGCTTGGGTAGGGCCAGGCTAGCTCCATTAGAGCCAGCTCCAGGCCAAGCAGCTTGAGAGACGCCAGGCCAAGGAGCTTGAGCAAGGCTAAACCAGCTCCAGGGCAAAGGGTCCCCTGGTGAGTGCAGACCAACGTCAGCCCCACCCCAACATAAGGCCTGGAGGCCCACTTAACAACGCTCTGAGAGTAATCCTGACTAGGGTCAGTTGTTGCACCTTAATCCGCCTCTGGCAGAACGTCTTCACCAGTGGATTACTGTGTTAACTAAGTGGCTTTTCTCTCAGGTGCTTCGCAGTGAATAACGTTTACTGGTTATGCATGGGCAGGAGTTGGGCAGCTTTCTGCAGGTGGCCTACAGATACACAGTTGACATGGGGTATATATATACACATATATATAATATATATATATATATATATATATATATATATATATATATATATATTATATAATATATATACTATATATATATCGTCATACTGTTATTCTCGATACTTTTATATATATATATAAATATGCTTTTATAAATTAACACATACGCAGACGTATTCTCGTACTTTTAATTTAAAACACTGCTTTTAAATTAAACAGCAAGGCCGAACCACTCACGTTTATTATTATTATTAATTATTTATTATTATTATCAGATAGGGTTTTGAAGTAGGCAGGTCTAGAATAGATATTGAACTAACAGGTGCCTGATTTCAGCATCATCACAGCCCAATCTTTCCACGTCTTCACATCATTCAGGGACAAAGGTCTTCTGCAGGTGACCTAGATTTAAGTAGGTGCTATAGGATCTCCCCTGATCCTCTATTTCTGGTGGAAGGTACTACCTGGTCCTAACAGCGGGAAAGATAATTAAATAAAATACTATAAAATAGATTGTCTGGTAAATCACAATGAAAAACACATGCTTTTCAAAAACATACTCAATAAGGTAAAAGTGTGTTCTGGAACATTAGGAGGACTCGTCCATTTAGTCCTATAGCTTTCATTTGCATAATCTAATGAATTCAGATTCATTGTAATTCAATACCTGGTGCACCAGCAACGCAGAATGACAGTTTGAGTTAATGAAAATGTGTTAACGGTATCATCATTTAGTTGTATGTTAATTAGTCCAATTAATTTCCCTTGCTCTGTAATCTGAATATTGTAATAATCTTTGCTTCCCTGCAGGAATTAGATCCATGAAACAGACCTCTGGGATAATCTGGGGAATCGGAGGTTGGGCGCGGTTTATTCTTGATCTTAAGTGGTTTAATGGAAAAGAATAACTTTATTTGGAGGACTCGTTGGTTACTTAGTCAACTGTGAAATATAAACTAAACATTTTGGGGTTAGGTTGAGGGGTTTCCATAAAACCTTATAAACCCCTAAAACCTATGGGTTAGGTTTTAGGGTTTAGTTCAGTTCTAGGGTTAGGGGTTTCTATAAATTGGCTTTTGGGGTTTAGGTTTCGGTTATAGGGTTGGGGTTCTATAGGTTGTGTTTAAGGGTTTCATTGAAGTCGTATGATTTAGCATGAGGGTTTACTATTTGCGTATCGTTTTAGGGTTTGGTTTTGCTTCCCATGGTTTGGTTTTGGGGTAAGGGTTTCCTATGGGTCGGCTCTTAGGGTTCGCTTGTCAGGAGTTCCTATACACATTTATACTTATATATATACATGTGCATAGTACATACACATATATAAATGTAGATATTAATATACATACAAATGCATATATATATATACAACTACATAGATGTATATATATGTATATATACACAAATATAGATATACATTTGTAGATAGATATGTATATATTTATCAGCATATTGACAGGACAGCTAAATATTCTCTTGGAGTATAAAGGTGTGGACCCCATGTGCATCGTTCACAGTCATCCTTCACAGGGTTTGAATATCACCGCGTTTTTGAAAGAAAACATGGAAACATCCAATTGAACCGGAAAGGGGAACAATCCCTTTTTGTTTGAATTCGTTCAGACTGGAGCAGTAAAGATGGCTGAGAGCTGGGGTGACGGCGCCCCAGGTGATTTACCATAAAGGTATCATCATCCACCGCCGCCTGGAGATGTTTAGAGGGGCTTGTGTCCCTGCGCAAAATAAAACCCTCTGCTAGGTGCTTCCGCTGAATGGCTTTGTAATTGTACGCGGCGCACAACTTCACTCACTCCAATTCATGTGCAAAACACATAAATACGATAACTACAGAGGGGATGAGGCACGGAACACACTGTAATAATGTAATAACATCCCCCCCGTCCCGTCCCCCCTCTCCTTTTGAACCGAGTCAGAACACCGCAGAGTTTATGTTTCTGTGCCACGGGGAGGTAATATGAACTGTGTCGGCAGAAATTACTTATTTCATTATTCTGTCCCAGAAGATCTTTCCCCAAGAGGGGTGTGTTCCTCCCTATCCCCGCACAATTTCAACTATTTCTCCCAGTTGTTGAGGGATAGGCCTGCAATTTGCGCAAAATGACTATTATTTTCCTTTCTAAAGAAATCAACAACTTAAAAGTAGTGCAATAGATTCTTGAGTCTTTGCAGCTGCGCTCTTTTTTTCCCCCTTCTTATTCAACGAGCGTCTTCTTACAATATGCATTCACTGTCAAAATGTGTTCTGCTAATCTTGCGGGAATCGAGAACAGGAAAAGGAAATCGCCCTTTTAGTCTCTTAATAGCAGTGGTGGCGCTGGAATCAAAGCGGGACCACGCTGTGAAACGTTTTGTTTTGGTTCCCCGGTAACACCAAGCTCTCTTCCAACCGCTCATCAACCCATGTGCAGAACTAACACCACCTAAGGCGTCTAACCTCCCGTCTCCGTACCCCCCCCCCCCCCCCCACCCTCACCTCCATACCCTTGATCAGCGGCAGCAGACAATGCCCCGGATCATTTCCCCCCCGGTATTGACCCCCAGCATGACTCGACTCGACAACCTGATATTCCGCCGTCTCCTGAATGCGGCCAATTTACCAGAAGGTCAGTGGGATTCCTCGTAGTTATGTTTTTTGGATTCCGGGCCCTATTTGGAGACCTCCCCGCGGTGAGGCAGTGGGGTCCCCCGCGAGGAACAAACAGAAGCAGCGGGCGGCGCCGGCGTTCACCTCGCCTTGAAGGCCGGGACAAGGGTGCCATTATGCAAACCTGATGGCAGCTGAGTCGGTTCTTCCTCCCGCCAAGTGTCGGCCATCTTGGTTTATTATCACCGCGACGACGGTGGATCGAGGA
The DNA here is from genome assembly GCA_900291075.1 of Melanogrammus aeglefinus. Classification (NCBI taxonomy): domain Eukaryota; kingdom Metazoa; phylum Chordata; class Actinopteri; order Gadiformes; family Gadidae; genus Melanogrammus; species Melanogrammus aeglefinus. Next base: position 164,604 of record OLKM01000972.1, on the reverse strand, counting down.
TGGAAGCGCTGCAGCAGACTGCATCCTGGGTGTTTGGTGGGTTTATGAACATTAGTGTGTGTGTGTGTGTGAGTGAGTGTCTGTGATGTGTTGGTAACGGCTGTGACGGTGGTTAGGAGTACAACTTCATGTCTTTACATGTCAATTATTGAGACACATTCCATTTTACACATGCGTATTTAGCATTCTATACACATGAGGCTTTAAAACGCTATGGAAAATCACACATTGAATCTGTCACACTATCACGGAGTATCAGATGTTAGACTCCGAGCTGCACCAGATTGAAACTCCAGGTGAGTTCCCTCCTCTGCAGCTGGAGTAGGTCGGGGGCCCTCATCACCATCGCTCACGTCCAGGTCCGGTTCACGAGTGGTCCGCACCTGTTTGGACTCCTGCCAGAGAGCCTCTCCTCAGCAGTGTCTCCCCCTCTCTCCCTTTCTCCCTCTCTCTCTTTCTCTCTCGCCCACCGCTTGACAAGAGCATCTCCCCCCGCCCCATCGAGAACCATCCCATCGTCTCGTGAAGGGAGACGTTTAGCGCCTGACAACGCGTACGTTAAACGGTCGTCAACACCACCGCCGGGGCGGCAGAGGGGGCCGCGCACGGTCTGAGACCACCGGGAATCTGGACGCATCTCCTCCAGCACGCTCTGACCACCCAACATCCCCCCCACCCCTTACCATAACCACCCCCCCCCCCCCCCCCCCCCCCCCGCCGCTGAGTGGCGTCTCCGTGATGGCTCTTCATGTCCCTGGCAGCTCTGACACAGGTAATATGCGCGCCGCGGGCCACCGGCTGCAGCAGAGACAATGATGTACATATCGTTCCCCGCTCCCGCTCTCCCCCCCCCCCACCCGCTGACTGATTGAAGACTGTAATCTGTGGCTGGACTTTCTCTCTCTGATGACACACGTCTCACGGAGCCCACTATGGAGAGCGCTCGTCGCCGCCATCGCCGCCGGCCACAGAACTCATCCGGGAGGCTTTCAGCCTTCAAGAGGGACTGGAGTCGCCCGCCGCCCGCCGCCGCCGCCACCACCGCCACCACCGCCACCACCGCCACCACCGCCACCGCCACCACCGCCACCGCCACCACCGCCGCCGCGGAGGTGAGCTCAATTTTCGCTCCCATTTACACCATTGTTGTAAGTGTCGGATAGGAAGCATCTCTCCCGGCGGATAGTGGTCAAACAGCGGTTGTCTGAAGATGACACACACCCCCGGCGCACGGAAACCATCTCGGGATCCCCAAGGTCACCCTGTTGTCGACGGCAACGCGCGGCTCTCAGAGTCCTCCCCCCCCCCCCCACCTCGCATGGGGGGGAAAAGAGACACTTTGCAGGGGCGAGCGAGGGAGTAGAGAGAGAGGGGAAGCGGCAGGCAGCAGGAGTTTAGCCCGCTGGGTCAAACCATGAATATATAGAAGGGGCCGCAAGAGGGGGGGTCGTGATCACTTCGTCCACGTGTAGAACAAACGTTTTCCATTGTGTGCCGACCAGGGAAAAAGCAGAAGGCATGGCGAGTTAATGTTCATTCTCTGTGCTCCATCAGTTGGGTCTGAACCGGTCCGAACCGGCAAAGGTTATCGCTAGCCCGTCTGCCCCCCCCCCCCCCCATAACCTTGCCGGTTTAGACTCGAACCCTTTCCATAAAAATGTGCGAGAGTTCCCGGTTGATAATAGGTCAGGTCCTCTTTTACCGACGGTACCTAGCACATTACCGGCTGGCTCTCGCGGGAGCCGTAATGTGTTCTGGGCAATTGACCAACACGGCGTGTTTTACGGCCCCAGCGCTGAGTTAGAGCTGTCATCATTACACGTCCAGACACTCCCACTTAAAGCAATACTTCACTTTGCTACACCCCCCCGCCCCCCCCTTTTCCTTTTGTGTGCGGGGCTTTTATCGTGCGTTCAGCAGTGCTGGTCTATGTGAAGGTGGGGCGGGACCCGGATGAATGGGGACGATGTGCTCCTCTGATGGGGCCTATGGGCTGAGCCTGAGATCGGTCTCTCTCGCCATATCTCTCTCTGTCTCTCTCTCTTCTCTCTCTCTCTCTCTCTCTCTCTCTCTCTCTCTCTCTCTCTCTCTCTCTCTCTCTCTCTCTCTCTCTCTCTCTCTCTCTCTCTCTCTCTCTCCTCTCTCTCTCTCTCTCTCTCTGTCTCTCTCTCTCTCTCTCCCTCTCTCTGTCTGTCTGTCTGTCTGTCTGTCTGTCTGTCTGTCTGTCTGTTTGTCTGTCTCTCTCTCCCCCTCTCGTCTATCTGTCTGACTGTCTGTCTGCCTTTCTCTCTCTCCCCCTCTCCCTCTCTCTCTCTCTCTCTCTCTCTCTCTCTCTCTCTCTCTCTCTCTCTCTCTCTCTCTCTCTCTCTCTCTCTCTCTCTCTCTCTCTCTCTCTCTCTCTCTCTCTCTCTCTCTCTCTGTTATTAAAAGTTAGCGATGGTGCCACCATTCACATTATTCTTCGTCAAAGACGCCCCGTCCAAAAAAACACTGAAAAAACTATCTTGGATGGGAGGGAATTGATCTCAAGGCCTCTCTCTCTCTCCCCCTCTTGTCTGTCTGTCTGTCTGTCTGTCTGTCTGTCTGTCTGTCTGTCTGTCTGTCTGTCTGTCTGTCTGTCTGTCTGTCTGTCTGTTTGTCTGTCTCTCTCTCCCCCTCTCGTCTATCTGTCTGACTGTCTGTCTGCCTGTCTCTCTCTCCCGTCTCTCTCTCCCCCTCTCTCCCCCTCTCTCTCTCTCTCTCTCTCTCTCTCTCCTCTCCCTCTCTCTCTCTCTCTCTCTCTCTCTCTCTCTCTCTCTCTCTCTCTCTCCTCTCTCCTTCTCTCTCTCTCTTCTCTCTCTCCTCTCCTCTCTCCTCTCTCTCTCTCTCTCTCTCTCTCTCTCTCTCTCTCTCTGTGTTATTAAAAGTTAGCGATGGTGCCACCATTCACATTATTCTTCGTCAAAGACGCCCCGTCCAAAAAAACACTGAAAAAACTATCTTGGATGGGAGGGAATTGATCTCAAATTAGATTTCACAGCTCAAACTGAAAATAACAAGTTAATTATGTAGGCCTATTTCAGCTCATTATTAAAAATTAATTGGTAGGGGAGATTAACCCATATGGAGATGTGTATATGTACAGTATATGAATATGGAGAGGTAGGTGCATCTGTACGTCAATACGTCTAGGCCTATATAAATATATAGCAACGGTCAAACCTTTTAAATACCCAGCGTTTGCTCATACTACCATTCAATTCAATCAAAAAATCATAAAAATTGATATTTTGCAAGGGAATGTTATTATATATAGGCCTACCCTGATCGAAAACCAATCAGACTGGACCAAGCAGCCTCAACCGAGTCGGAAGCAACTTCAACGGGAACAACTTGCAGATGTTTTCCAACGTCCCCTTCCCACGCACGTCTTATATCAGTGTTTTCTGGAACCGGGGACGAGCGGCTTTCGAAAATAAAAAGAGAGGGAAAGGAGAGAGAGGAACTTTACATTGTGCCAGAAAAAGGAATGGAAATTACGGGCAGTGTCAGATAATTGAGCTTGTCGCACAGAGACACGCTAATAACAGACGGAGATGTGAACGACGTGTCACTCCTTAGTGCGGGTGACAGACTCTCTCCGCTGTTGATGAGCTGTTTAGAGGGGAAATTGTTCCACGCAAACACCAGCGCTATTACAAGCTGGCAAGCCGCGCGCTTGTGTACCCAATTCTGCTTGAACTGACAGAATCCAATTGACCGGCAAATATCCATGCACTTTATTGTCTTTATTCTCCCAACAATGCGGATAATTACTGCAGCAAGTAAAACTGAAAATAGAATTTCAGTGCGCCCAGGGCCTCTGGGAACGATGGCAGGGCTGTCTCAGCAAGTCCTTTATATTTATGTGTATGGGAGGACTTAAGTGTTGGAGTGCGCATGGAGGGGGACGTAGCTCCACAGTGTAGTGGCTGGTAGAGCTATGGGACACGACAGATTTGATGTTATTTGTATTTTATTAACCGTTGAAATGTATTTTTTTTTTTAATAAAAAAACATATATTTAGATCCGGGAAAACTATTCTATCTCTTATTTAGTGTTCTATGTGTAAGAGATGAGGGGTTTATTTTGCGATAACGATTAGGCCTACATAGCGATACATTATCGCTCTGTTATTATCGCTTATTACACTTAGCCTACTTACTTAGTTACTACTAATAATTTGACACAAAATATAACAAAGAATTATACTACTTATACTGATTCAAAAGTATTTTCGTTGCTTCCAGGAAAAATAAATGTTGTCGACGTTCAGTTCTACGGTTGGAGATAACCGACCGCTGGATGCCGTAATTGACCAATCAGAATCGAGTATTCAACAAAGCCCTGTAATAACGAGGGGTAGGGCGTTAGAATACGTTAAAGTCTGTCCTGAAGGCCAGGCGTCCAAATGATTTGACCTTATTGAAGGTAAGCAGGCAGCACTTCTT
>OLKM01000972.1:90134-155134 GCA_900291075.1 Melanogrammus aeglefinus | reverse complement strand
GTGTGTGTGTGTATGTGTGCGCACGTGTGTGTGATGTCTGACTAACACTCCAGTCATCGTGTGTGCGTGTGTGATGTCTGACTTAACAGTGCAGACATCGCGTGTGTGGTTGTATTTCTGTGTGTGTGTGTGTGTGTGTGTGTGTGCGCACATGCGTGTGCAGGCCTTCTCACACACAGCAGAAGAACAAACGTTGTGCGTGCGTGTGCAGGTCTGCAGCCCGCGGTTTACAGGCCAGATGGGCGCTAATCAGCAGATCAGTTCAATGTTTGTGCAACTTTATGCCCGTTATTACGGCTTGTTTCTCCTCACGTGTGATCTCCTCCGATGACTCGCTCCCCTCCCGGCCCCAAGGGACCCTGATCTGCCTCCACAGCGGCTGTCTCCCGCCGGGGCCCCGGAGCCGGCCGGCTTGTCCGTCGGGTCTGTCGGCGGCCATGCTGCAGTGGTTTAAGGGCCCCGGCGCGGGGGGAATGTCTCGGTGGCGGCGTTTCCACGGCGGCATATGGCTAATGTCGCGCCGCCGCTACGGTCTCTCGTTGGGGCGTTAGCGAGTCCATAAAACCGTTAGGGAAATGTCGACGGTTTGACGTCTCTGTTTCGTACGAGTTTACGACCTTTTTCCGATTTCCTTTTTTTTTTATTTTTATGCTGGTAATGTTTCCATGGATACACAACGGTGTAGCTTAGCATGCTAACGTTTTTTCACTTTTTTTTTCAAATGCGATTTAAAGTAAAGATGATGAAAGAAATACAAGCTAAATATCGTTGTGCGAGACATTAAATCTGTATGGAACCGGACCAGGAAACTTTCCCATGGTATGTCCTTACAATCGGGCATACATTGTTATTCCCCGGCTACCTGTAACAGCGAGCACTTCCATTCAATCACGTCACATAAGTGTTGTTCTGCCTGCCGGAGTGAAGAGGTTAATTCTTTACTTTGGAACCCATGCCCCGGCTTTGTCACTCTGCTTTTTATCGCCGTAATTTAGACTCTTTAACGGTGCTTTTGTTTCTTTTCTTAGCTATGTAATGAGCTGGATAGATCCTCAACGGCCTCAATCACAATGCACTAATCTGACTACATTGTTTGACAAGTGTGTTCCGTACGGCTCGGAGCGAGAGAGATGTAATCTAAGAACAATTATGCCAATTCCCTGAGAACAGCGTGTGGCAGGTCAGAAGCGTTTTAGATTTTCACAGGTTAAATGTAATGGCCACTCCAAGTTCCTGTAGCTAGAGAGTTTTGTGGGCATTTTCTCTTACAAACTCAAACTTGGTGATTTGAAAATAATAAAAAAAAAGAGAAGGTTTTTTATTATGTACAGTGTAAAGCTCTTTCATATGTCCATTGTTTGTCTTTATCTCCCGCACATCAACGCTATCTCTCACCCCTGTCATGGCTGTCTAATATAAGATGACGATTACATGAGTAACCCCGCAACAAACCAGGTCCCCACATGCTTCATATGTGTCATAGTGTGAAGCCATTGTTCCATATATTCAAAGAACGTTACATTTACTTGAACATTTAGGGCATTTAGCACATGCTTTTATCCAAAGCGACTTACAAAAAGTACATTTGTCAGAATAAGAGAAACAACATTATATTGTTTACAGTAAGAATGTTCATAGAACCAAATGCCAAGCACTAAACAATCTCTAGGTTAACCCATTCACCGTATACAACAAAGATAGCTAGGGTAAGATGCTACACGATGCTAAGTACTGTTTATAAGTGCCAGGACGTTCAACATACAATAAGTTCGTACATTAAGTGCCTGGATGTACAACACACAATAAGAGCGTACATTAAGTGCAAGGATGCAGTACAACATACAACAAGTGCGTACATTAAGTGCCTGGACGTACGACATAAAATAAGTTTGTAAGAGGGGTGTAAATGTCTTTTTTTTCTTTCTCTCCCCCTCATCCATGTTATCTGTCAGCCGTCAGCGGTCGTCTGACACAAGGTGACCCGTCTCCCAGTGATTCCCCTCCAGGTACCTGATCACCGGGGAGGGTAACAGGTAACATCGTCTGAAGACCACCTGGCCTCCCCGCGGCAGGACGGAGTGGCGGGCGGTGTAGTGCTCCCCTGGCCCCCCCTCCGAGTCACTTCCTCTTCTGAGAGCCCACCCCCTCCAGACCCTTCACATCCCACCCCTGCTGATGTTTGTTCTCAACGGCGAATGAACCAACGTCTCCGTGCCGTTCAGTCCCCCCGTTCAGAGGCGAGGGTCTTGATTTCAAAGTCCTAACTGCCATGAATTTACAACTTTTCTATCTTTCACGCGACGGAATCAATACCAGGACTGAAGTGCGACTGGGGGGGATAAAAATTTATGGTATCTTGCAATTTAATGGTTGAAAAGATGCAATTTGAAAGATCATAAATTGTGAAGGAGCGCGTGCTTCATTGCCCTTGATTCAGTGCTTGCTGTTAGAACTTGATTTGCGAGTGTCTGCAAAGTGTGATTAACGAGCCGGCACGAGCGCGCGCGCAGCGGCGGCGGCGGCGGCGGCTACGGCGGCGCACTCTGGCCCCCCTAATGCTCTTCATTAGAATAAATAAAATACATTGACTGGAGCTCTGAGAAAACTCTGTAACGCTTAAAAATCGCGGAAACGCGCCGTTCCTCACTCCTCCACCTCTCCAGACGTTTCCTCCACCTTCCTTCGCACATTACCCTGACAGCCACGGCAGGGGCCCTGGGCCCCGGGAGGGGGGGCAGACCGCAGGGCCTCCAACATGCGAGCCCATTTAGTTGACTGGTAATCATAAATCGGAGTGCTTTTGTCCTGAAATGTTTCAGGGGGAGGAGGGAGGAGGAGGAGGGAGGAGGAGGAGAGGGAGGGAGGGAGGGAGGAGGGAGGGAGGGAGAGGAGGTGGAGGGGGGAGGGCAGTTTATGAAGTATTAATGCATGAAATAGCATTTCAAGCTGATAAACGGTTTCGTCGGTATGTGGCATATTGTTTGTAATAACGTTTACCGTGGGGATGTTCCTTGAGCGTAGACTGTCCGGGTGGAGGCGGCGCGGGTGTCCTCTGACCTAATGCGTCCGCTGGGTTTCTGTATTTAGTCTGCTAGTCTTTCTCGCAGGGGTTATCTGGTTTAGTGGTAATTGAACATAGCCATCACCCAATTTATCTGGCATATCATTCCCATGATGGCATTTTAAACATCGATCGCTAACTGATGAACATCGAGGTTGTAACGGTCATCGTTCAATCTTATGTAATTGTTTACGTGAGGCGGAACGATGCGCTTAAATCACCGAAACATCGGAAAGAACGTACAGCAAAAGTACACAGCCCCACTCAAGAGACACGCGTGGGAGAAGGGTGACTAACTATCGACCATAACGCCCTTTGTACAGTAACCACAGCACCGGGTATTTCTGTCACCTTACGTAAACGTTTCATTTCAATTCGTATCATTATGTGATTACTTGCTGACCCTCTGCACCCTCGGGTGATTCACAAACCCCGCTCAACCATGGCGGGCATTTAACACCAGCTCGGGTTCTGACCCACTTTAGGGGCGGCGTGGAGCGTGGCGTGGAGTTAGCGTCGGGGTGGGTGGGGGGGTAGGGTGGTGGTTAAGGGGCCATTGGTGGGTGGATGACAGAGCTTCAGTGCAGATCTGCATGGTCACCAGCTTGCCTCTCCTATCTCTTGTCTTTGAGACACTTTTGGAGCCACCACACAGCGCGACTGCCTCACCCCCCCCCCCCTCCCCCACCCCCCCCCCCCCTCACCCCCTCACCCCAGCCGCGGCCCCCCCAAGCCTTTATGAGCTCAGCGCCCATTAAAGCTGACCCGGGCGCTCATTCTGCATGGAGACCGTTTAATTGCATGCTGCTGCGCTAGTGGTCCTCTATGGGGGGAACTAATAACTGCCGGATTCTCAGCCGGGTCGCCTCTGAGCTGAATATCAACTCCAGTTTAAAGCTACTTTCTTTTTCAGCCTTGCAGTTCCGTCTTACCCGTCTAGTTCTGTTCATTATTTTAATGACAGCGCGCTGAATACTAGCCCGGAGGGTTTTTAATCCATGCAAGGTCCACCCGAGTCCATGTTGGGGTTTCTGTCCTCCCTCGGATGCCGATGTATGTATTCAAGAGGCAACAATTCTTCTTCGTAGTAAAATTAAATACGGGAAACATGTTAAATGGTTTATAAATAATCAGTAATTACCTGATTGCATCAGAAAAGGGATAAATCTCTGCGGAAAGTGTAATCAACCGTTTTTACTGGAAAATAAAACTGTTCTGCTGGTAAATGAAAAATGCAATAAATTAGGTGCTAGGTTCAGGCGGGTGCGCGTCTATCAACAACTCCCAACTACACAAGAAAAACCGAACACGTATTCTCCCACAACAAGATCCACGTTCTCCCAATGAGCTCAAGTTGGGCAGGTAGCGGTGGTGTTCTGTTGTAGCACATCTTTTTGGGCGAGGTGTTCGGGGAGATGAGCGAGCAGACCAGGGAGTTGGCGGATTCCTCTTTCCTCCGCTCAGCCCGTTCCCTCAGCATCGCGGGTCAAACGCCAGGCATGGCGACACTGATACGTTCCATCGGAGAGCGCCAAAGACCCTCAAGTAATTATCGGAGTGCGCTGATGTTTAGTCTTGTTTACCTATCCTGTTTGTTCTTCCTGATTTCCCTCGGTGTATCTTTTCAAATTCGGGGACAATGTGTACAATTATTTCTATATTTTTTCTTTTTCATCGTCGGCCAAAAAAATACAGATCATTTGCCTGCGCGGGGCTGTGTTTACCATCTGTTTCCGAACGGCGTGGTAACTGGACGCAGGCACAGACGGTAAGGTCAGCGTCGAGGAAAACAGATCACGTTTTTTTCTGTTTAGCACACGGTTCATGTTTGATGTGGACTGGGAAGGATCCACACTTGGATTCATCTCCAGGAAACGTTTCCTCCTCATCGTTACAGACTGAATTAAAACAAGATAAACACATGCTGGATCGGACATGGGAAAAATGATTGTTTATCGTTTCTGATTCATTGATGGCGTCCGCGTCGTTAATTCAATATGGATTCAAACATAACTTGCATCATCCAAACCTTAATTTTGTGGGAGTATACGCATTACAAATCGTATCTTTGAAATCAAACCCGGACACACAGAGTACATCATTAAGGGGTTGATACACAACTGTCATGAGCGATGGCGTGAACTGAGTGCGCTCCTGACTCACATTTCCTCCTCCTCCTCCTCCTCCTAATCCTCCTCCTCCTCCTCCTCCTCCTCCTCCTCCTCCTCCTCCTCCTCCATGGAGGAGGAGGAGGAGGACAGACACGGCACCACCAGTTATCCCTGATTAGAGAGGAGAGAGAGAGAGAGAGAGGAGAGGGGGGGAGAGAGAGGGAGAGGGGGGGGAGAGAGAGCGAGAGGGGGGGAGAGAAAGGGTGAGATAGAGGAGAGAGAGAGGGGGAAGGAGAGAAGAGAGTGATTCGGTGAGAGAGGAGAATGAGAGGGAGGGAGGGAGGGAGAGAGAGACAGAGTGAGAGGGAAAAGAGAGAGGGGGGAATCAGAGGGAGACACAGAGCGAGAGGGGGTCAAGAGAAGGGTCGAGAGAAAGAGATAGAGAGACAGACGGCTAAGGGGAGAGAGAGAGAGAGACAGGGAGTGCGAGGGAGAGAGAAAGAGAGCCCTAGTGAGTGAGTGAGAGGGGGAGTGAAGGATGAGTGTGGATTTGAAACATAATCATTGTGAAAACTTTAACAACAGACTCCTCGTGGTGTGTGGAGTGTGCGATGCCAGCAGAAGCCACAGGTCAGCGGCGCTGTGAATAGAGCTCATCAGGGGGGTGAGGGGTCACGTGCTTGTATTAGTTACACTGGAGTCACCCCCACGACCCCCAGCCAAATAAGCCGCTTAACGCAATTATTTGCAATCACTGGATGTGGTATTCATTATAAAAATATTTTTTTTGTCTCTCTCTCTCTCTCTCCCTGCTTTTTCTCCCTCCCAACGGCGGCGCGCGTAATTTCTTATTGTTCAGGTGAAAAAAAAGCCACACAAAAGAGGTTTTTTAAGTGTTTTTCGTGGGGAGAAGGGCATCGTCTGAGATTCTTTTAAAGTCTGATTAAACTTTCAAAACGCCGCCGTAAAATTGAGTCTTATTATGGATTGACCCTCGCCGAGGGAACGCAAATGGCTGTGCTCCGTTTCTATTGGGCTGATTTGAAAATACATGCTTTTCAAATGCATCACAATAGTCGTATCATAGGCAATTAAAATGATTCCGGCTCATTCTTCTGCCCTTTCTTTCCCCCCCTTTTTTCCGCACAGATTTTCCTTATTAACCCTATCAGTGGTGTACTCACCCTGTCTGCTCCGTCACCTATAGGTGTAATAATAACACACAAGAAACAAAATGACCGTAATGGAATGAACGCTACAAAAATAATAATACAGCGGAAGAGGAGCAGACAAATTATAACGCTAAAACCACTCGCGCTGAGCTTATCTGTATACATCTGTGTTTGTGTGGGATTACTTTCTCTAGAACAGAAATTACACTGTGTGGGCTTGCGCTATGTGGCGTCGTGCTATTTGGTAACGCAAAGCAAATATCCCCCTAATTAGCAGTAGCTTCACGCTGCTATAACGTTTTATTTTTTTTTATTTTTTAGCTTCTTTTTTTCCACTCTGCATATTTCTGCCTTCCAGATAGAAATGCAATTAGGCGCAAACAATTTCTTTTCCCCCTCCTCTCTCTCTCTCCACCAAATCACTTGAGCCGACGTAATTAGGGAGAGGATGGCTTTGATGAGAATAACTTATAGAATTCATCCACAACAAACCTGCGCATTGTAGAGTCTTCCAATTATATTGTTCTAATTGTATATTGGGCTCAACAAGAAAGTTGTGTACAAATATTTAGGGTATTTTTTTTAACGAGTGACGAGCACCTGCTCTATCGTGTGCGTATCTACACCGTATTGATTGCTCTTATGGGGAAAAAAAAAATAAAGAGCCAACGCGGATCTCGACGATGTCGCCGTGAGAACGCGCCGCGGTAGACCTGTCACTCAAGCTTGAACACAACATTAAAAAAAACGGAAACCTAAACGCTAAGAATCAAGTGACTTGTGCCCAAGTCGGCTCGTTGCCTCGGTGAAGCCTCCTTGTGCCCCATGTTCACTGACCCGACCCCGTCTTAGAGTCCACAGTCCGCTTTAACGAAAACTGCGTTTGTGCGTAAACCGTGTATGAAGCTAGGGGCGGCTCGGTGCCGTGACGCGCCACAATCGGCCCGCGATCGGTCACAATGGGGAAGGGAGAGATAATTTATGCGGGGGGAAACGGGTGTAATTAGCAGGCAGTTTGCGTCCCTTTGATAAAGCTGAGGAGGGGCTCGGTGAAGGGCATGGAGGCTCTGTCACCAGCCAGCCGTGCAGAGATTAGCATCTCGTCTGAATGGGAGCGAGTCGAGTGTGTCCACGAGACAAACTTAATCACTCTCCCGCCGTGGGACAAAGTTAAGAGAGACACCCTTCAGGCACCTCCCAAGGCCCGCTTTATTTACTCTTACTTTTTATACCTCTTCACTTGCTTATTGTCGTAAAAATAGGAATACGGTAGCACACATTAGTCATGTAGTCTTGCCTTCTATTGGGAACACAATAGTTCTATACTTCTGTCTTCATACCTTTTTTTTTAAACTTTTGATTTTTATTATCATTTTCTATCAAGTGCAGTCATACAAACAAACAATACAGAACAAAGTAATTTGATGGTACAGTAAGGTGCCACGTAAGCCGATAAAACGGTTAACAGTCCATGAGTCTTTATAACTATCTTTTTTAGCGTCAGGCAATCGGTCTCTCTTTATTTCACTCTTTCTCCCATCTCTCACTCCCTCTCCCCTCTCTCTCCCCTCTACCTCCCTCTCTCCCTCCCACCCCCCTCTCTCCCTCCCACCCCCTTCTCTCCCTCCCTCCCTCTTCTCTACCTCCCCCTCTCCCTCCCATCCCCTTCTCTCCCTCCCTCCCTCCCTCTATCTACCCCTCTACCACCCTCTCGCCCTCCCATCCCCTTCTCTCCCTCCCTCCCTCCCTCTCTCTACCCTTCTAACTCCCTCTCAGCCCTCTCTCCCTCCCACCCCCACCTCTCCCTCCCTCCCTCCCTCCTCTCTCTACCCCTCCCCCCTTTCTGACTCCATGACTTCCTCCCTCCCTTCTCTCCCCCCTCCCTGACCCTGTGTCTCCCCCCTGCAGCAGGCCTATTGTTCTGCTCCCGTCGGAGCGTGTTGCCGAAGAGGAAAACTTCCGGGTCTTCAGGTCGATCACCCCGACAACCGTGAAGAGCCCATTCTCCACGCGGCCCTCGGGAACCAGCCCGGTGTCAAAGCATCGCTTGACTCCCGCACAAAGGGCCCCCATAACTCACCCCCCGCCCCGGAGGCACCCAAACACAGCTTTTCTTCTAGTGTTTAGTGTTTTGGGGAGATTGGCCGGAGACTACTTTTTTGCGGTTTATTTTGCCTTTACGTAACGTGCACTCTCTTTTTTTCGTAATTTATTTATCGGAAAAAGTGCCGAAGAGTTGCTCAAACAGAACCGCTACGTTGGCACAAACACGACGGTTCTGTTTGGACGAACATCGGAACGGGCGCCGAACTCAACGTAACGGTTTCCGATGTTTGCCGACGACGCGGGCGTGCGACCGGTGAAGGCTCTGAGTGACGTCGGGCTGCCTTTTGTTTTCACCAGGGAGCGGGGACACAAAGGGGGCCAATTAGAGAGCAGCGGAGGCGCCATGTGACAAGCGAGGGGGCCCCGGGATGTCAGAGGGGGACAGGGGTGGGCGGGGCCCGGCCTGTCGAAGGGCCTTTGGAAAAGATAACAATAAATAGCTAATAATGACACTTAATGAGCTTGATTAAGTTGATTTGTTACAAGAGGGGCAAAAAAACGTGAAGCCAGGGGTGGATGTAGGCGATAATGAGACATTGATTTTAATAGATAGGGGAAGATTCTGCCACAAGTCCTGATGCACAATGAGAGTGGGAAGGGGGAAAAGGTGGAAGGGGGGGGATACAAAGGAATATTAAATAGTTTCGAGGCAGACACATTTTAGATAATTAGATGAATTTGCTGTGGCGCCGCTACCTTGCGGCAGGCAAGCATAGCATGAATATGGTATGATTTTTTAAATATTTTTTTCCCTCAACGGTTTCCTCTGCAAGGTTTTGGATTGATTTATTTTCAACACAGACTTTCTTTGCTGCAGTGAACAAGCGCAATAGGTTCGCACTGTATATGAATACCATTAAATGATGCTATTATGGAAGCCGTAATGACTGTCAGATGATTACCACCCCCCCACCCCCACCCCCACCCCCCCCCAACTCAGTCTTGCCGGCGGGTTGCATTCCTCTCGTTTCATAACATAATTGTCCGTGATTGAATTGGCCATTTTGCCTGCTTTTCCCTTTCTCGCTCCCATCCCTATTTGCTTTGCCAGGGGTGACAGTGGTGGAAGTTACCGCAGAAAGCCAATGTGGATTTCACTGAATGGCTGCTGTAAACAAAATGCAATGAGAAATGGGGGGTGGGGGGGGAGACACTTTTTTCTCCGAAAAGGTTTTCAATGTGACTTATGTACACACCACCACCACCACCAGCACCCTAAAGATAAGATCCTGGAAGAAAGTGAACCGAAAGCGAGACGAATCCGCTTTAATTAAGTTGGAGACCTGTTGAGGAACATTTCCAATCACGGGCGTCAGAACCGGCGCATTCTGTGTATTCATCCCCAGGGTGGCGGCGTTCCCTCTCGCCTCATCCCAGCCCGCGCCGGAGTTCTCTAGAGAGGGACCCCGGCTAATTGAATACGTTAACCAAAAATGAGTGCCGGGGGCTTTATTTATGTTCCTACTTTCCTCCAACTTGTTTAAACGGGACCGGCCGCCTCTGTTGTGCTCCCCTTCCGGAGCGGCGGCGTTCCCGTCGCCGTGGGACGGCGTGCCGATCCGGGGGGCCGGTGTGTGTGTGTGATCCTCAGTCTTATTTATTTCCTGGTGGACCCCTTGAGGGACGCCGCAAACGCTGCTCAGAAACGTCCCCGTTTCCCCCGGGTGTGTTGGTGTGCTGCGAGCGAACGTGAACTCAAACCACACTTGAATGTGTTCCAGCAGGATGGCGGTGAGAGTCCCAGTCTCCCAGCATGCTCTGGCTCTACACTGGGAGGTGTGAGGGCATGTTCCTACATCACAGTCCAATCATATGACCTTTACTTATAATATTATTTTCTCACGCTGGGTCAAATATGACTGACCTAACACTAGAATAACAGAATCTATAGTGACAGAACATATTCAAACGCAGGGTCAGTTCACCGCGAACCCTCCTGGTTCCAATTGCTTCCTTCCTGCCCGCTCAAATGTCATGAAGTGACTTCCCCGTCACCGCTGTCGACGCTCACTTCCCTGATTATTCATCCCAGCAGGGAACTCTGGACGTGACGGCGACTGAAGCCAGTTAAACCTCACGTAAACCCCGCAGGTTGACAATGAGCCAGACGCCCGGAAGACCGCAGTCGTCAGAGGGAAGATGGCCCTTAAGACTCGGCAGAGACAGGCGGCAGCGGAGAACACGTCTTCTAACAAGCAGCTTGACTGGTGGACCATGAGGTATTAACGTCAGGCGGTGTACGAAATGCAGACACCGCTGGGTCTTTTCCCAGAGGGCACTGGGATCAGATTCCCCCCCCACACCCCCCCCCCCTCCCGACGTTACTCATTAGTCAACACGCTCCCCGTCGCCGTCGCCACATTCATCACCGTGACGACGAGAACTTCTCCACACACAAGCAGCCGAAGCATATTATATAATCATTAATAACCGGCCGCACCATTCATCTTAAGAGAGTTAGATTAATTTCCCTCCGGTTGGATACTTGTTCATTTTAGACAACTGTCAACAGCCCGGCCGTGTGTGTGTGTGTGTGTGTGTGTGTGTGTGTGTGTGTGTGTGTGTGTGTGTGTGTGTGTGTGTGTGTGTGTGTGTGTGTGTGTGTGTGTGTGTGTGTGTGTGTGTGTGTGTGTGTGTGGTGTGTTGTGTGTGTGTGTGTGTGGTCTTTGGCCTTCAATCAATCATGGGGCGAATGTGCTGGTGTGGAAGATACCAGTGAACCGACAGATACATTTATTTTCTCCCCTGAGAGTCCTGAAATGTCTTCAACAAGAGGCACACATGAAGTGAACTTTCTCTTAAAAAGTTACTATGCTGTTCATAAAGTTATGCAAAACATACCTTTTGTGGATCGAAGACACCTTTTAATTACACCCCCAAAAAAAATAATCTGCTGGAATTTATAAATGAATATGGTGATTAGAGGAAAAAAAGGTACCGGGCATTGATGTACTAGATAATGAATTACGATACCTGCTTCAGACCTCGAATTTACATTTTTTTTGTGCTAAATGTGCCCGATCTCGCCGGCATTTAATCACCTTAGCGACACCAGTAACTGCTTTCATTTAACCTTGACTGAAGATCATGAATTCTGCTGCATTTAATTGGATACATCATTTAACAGAATGAACGGAGCAAATTTCACCCCCCCCCCCCCCCCCTCCCAATTCAAAGGCCCAGATTGACAGACAGAGGCAGCAAGACCCGGCACAATTAAAGCCGTTCTGTATTCACTGGCCCTGTCACACATCACCATTACTGATGGGACTGTTTGATCATGTCTGCACGGAAACTTTGCTGAACTTCACCTTGTTTTGAAAGAGAGACACAGCCATCACGAGGCTGGTGCCGGGGAGGGGGGTGGCGTGGGGGTCTTTGAAGGGACGGGGATTCGGGGGTGGGGGGGCGGGGGGCTGTGGGGGGGGAGTAGGGGGACGTCTAGGGGTAACGGTGTGTACGTACGCCTACGTCTTGTCTACCCGCGGCTCTGACAGGAGCGCAGCACAGGAAGACACACGCCATTATGTTTATTGTCTCTATTAGAGGTTTAATTGAATTGTTCGGGAAAAGCTGAAAGAAAGTGACAATGCTGTCACGTAGGACATTGGAAATTATGACTTTGGCGTGTTCCTCTCTGCAGACAATTGCCCCAGTGATGTGAAAAACTGTGTCAAGTGGCACAGAGTGAAATGTTCGGCAGACACTTAATTGTTTTCGTGCCTTTGACTCCAGAGAGAACAAATTTAATCTGTGCGCCAGACATTTCCTCTGTGACTAAGCCCAACCAGCCAATGCATGTTTGCTTAAGCAGTCTGCTCCGGGCTCAAATTTCATATTTTGCAATTACAGTTTTTTTTCCTTCTCTCCCCCCCCCCCCCCCCCCACTCCCCTTCTTCTTCTTCCAAGAACAAAAAAAACTAATGTGTTATTTAAATGAACATAGCTTTGGGATATTTTTGTTAAATATCTGAAACGATTGCTCTGCTTTGCTGAGTCCTGGGGGAATATAGACAGAGGGTCCTTGGGTGATTCAAGTACAACAGGATAAGACACACAAACCCGTCCATCCGTTATGGGGTCAAAACATGCGTCTAAATATATATTTAGCTGCATTGGGTTTGATGACTATTTAGAGCTGCTCTATTAAAAACCATTGACCGTCGGGCCTCCATGTTGGATTGAGTCAAATAAATCCCTGCGTTTTACATTAGCAACAACAAATGAACTCAAGTCCAAACGTGTTAAATGTTTACGAACAAAAACCTGAATGAAAAACGAAATATGCTTTGGTAGAGAGAGAGAGAGAGAGAGAGAGAGAGAGAGAGAGAGAGAGAGAGAGAGAGAGAGAGAGAGAGAGAGAGAGAGAGAGAGAGGAGAGGAGAGAGAGAGAGAGAGAGAGAGAGAGAGAGAGAGAGAGAGAGAGAGGAGGAGGAGGAACAGCTAGCATGAAGGATCTTTACGGTACCGTAAGGAGATAAGCCAACAGCACAGCGAGCGCTCAGACACCATGCCTCTCTCCCCCCTGGGAACTGGGAGCTGGAGGATGCTGTAACTGGGATGACACACACCATGGGCTTCTGCCAGCTGTGGTTGATCAGCGCTGACATTTGGGAACAGAAGAAAGGCATGTTAAAGGAAATGCAGATTAGCCTGGGCCAAACAAATCCACTCCAGCCTCCACCACAATAACACAAACCATGTGTGCCGCTTTGAAGTGGTGAAAATAATCTTAAGATTATAGAGTGGTCTTTGGTGCTAATTGTCTGAGAGCTGTTTTTCTTTTGCCCCCATTAATTCTTGCTCTGAGAAGCTACCACGAATGTTTCGGCTCTGTATTGTCAACTGTGGTGATATTGTTTGTGACAGCCAACTGGAATGATGGCGACGTTCTTTCAGTGTGTGTGTGGTACCAAACACATCGTGTACCGATCCATGGGAATGCCTTTGTAAACCAGAGTTAACCTAGTTAGCTTTCCTTCCCAAATACAGCGGGAGCCTCTGACAACAATGTGGTTAATTACCTTTTAGAGAAGTTGACGTTCACCACAAGATTAATTCCTACAGGCAATGTTTATACAAGCCTTTAATGGGAAGATTTAGCTAATTAAGCCTAAAGCCTTTTTTTGGCTTTCATGTTTTGTTTGAAGAGTTAGTAGTCCTACACAGGCTACCTATTAAGACATTTTTACACCCCAAACACTGAAGCTAAATCATTTGCCTGTTTAAGTAACCTAGATAAATGCATATGTTTTAAGTAAGTCCATCCTTCAAACGTCCCTGTAAATGCAGACCATAATTGAATGCTATAATCACAGAGACTATCGTAAACAGTAGCCTATATGGTGACTGAGGCCTGCTGGAAGACGGCCTACCCCTTCTTATTCCAGTCAGGACTGAGGTTATGCATATGGCACGCATGTTTAACAGCTTGGTTTGACGGTGTTACGCAGTGTGTGTGTGTGTGTGTGTGTGTGTGTGTGTGTGTGTGTGTGTGTGTGTGTGTGTGTGTGTGTGTGTGTGTGTGTGTGTGTGTGTGTGTGTGTGTGTGTGTGTGTGTGTGTGTGTGTGTGTGTGTGTGTGTGTGTGTGTGTGTGTGTGCGCGCGCGCGGTGTGCGTGTGTGTCTGCCCTCTGTGTTGAAAGTTGTATGGGGGCCACTGCCACCAAGACTGGATTCATGGCCAGCAATGAATTGCGTGGTGAAGGGTCTTAAGCAGAGGGCTAATGAAGTAAAAATTAATGAAGCACAAGAGCGTCACCATCTCAAGTCTCTTCCATGCCCCATTTGTAATGTATGATCTCAATAAAATCAATCCAATGTACCAGTACTCACTTAAGGTAAGATTAGATTTACAGATTACAACCCTGCATTCCCTTGGTTATAATTACCTCCCTCCCTTCCTCCACGGAGCTAAAGAGTGCTCGTAGACTCTTTGGGGGCTTTTAATTTGAAGGATCACAACATGCAGCACAATGTAACTCGCCGATTGCAAAGTCTTAAAAAGCAGCGGGCGACAAGGCGTTTTTACAAAGCCCATGCATACATATGAACTGCTTGAGAACAATATCATGTTGTTTTACCTCCAATTTGAAGAATTCCGAAGACTTGTTGAAAGTTGAAGCCAGACCGTAAAAGCGTGAAGGCTGACAGGCAGGGTCGCCTGTATTAGAGCTCCCCCTTCAGGCGACGAGGGGAATAATGTTTCTTGGCCCAGCAGCTGAGAGAACCGGCTCACAGGCCGAGGCCTGCAGGCTGTGGCTGAGACGTATAGCGAGAAACACATGGCAAACGCAGATGTTATTCGTTAATTTCATGCCGTTCATGTTTGTGATCTAAATGTAGTTTTTCACATGGTATCACACGTTTTATGTGTGTCGCTTTGAACAGAATATCGTGGAATGTGTACACTTATTTATGTTCATGTAGGCCTACCACCTGTAATGATGTTATCGTAGCCCTATATTTCAGTGGTAGTATGTAGCCTATTTCGAGCCCCGAGCCCCCCTTACATACGATTTAAACAAACTGTAAACTGAGTAAAGATGTGAGGATGAACCTTATCTACCTCAAATACAAATTAAAAACCAATGTAAAACGCTTTGTCTTCAAATATTTTAAGTACAGATTTGGCGTAGATACATCCACAAAGGCTTTGGAAGAAGTACACATACAAAAAATATTGTCAAGTTCAGGCTCCTGCCTACCTCTCCACCTCCGTGAACGATTCTCTATTTATAATGTCATCTTATCACCCTCTCCTTGAAGGCAGCGGCAAGTGCACTTATGCTTTCCTTTGTTAGGGTGAGTTGGCAATTTCCTCTGAGATGGAGCAACTGCAAGCGGACCTCTCTCTCTCACTCTCTCTCTCTCTCTCTCTCTCTCTCTCTCTCTCTCTCTCTCTCTCTCTCTCTCTCTCTCTCTCTCTCTCTCTCTCTCTCTCTCTCTCTCTCTCTTCCCTTCCTCCCTCTCTCCTCTCTCCTCCTCTCTCTCCTCTCTCTCTCTCTCTCTCTCTCTCTCTCTCTCTCTCTCTCTCTCTCTCTCTCTCCTCTCTCTCTCTCTCTCTCCCTCCTCTCTTTTCCCTCCCTCTCTCCTCTCTCTCCCTCTCTCTCTCTCTCTCTCTCTCTCTCTTCTCTCTCTCTCTCTCTCTCTCTCTCTCTCTCTCTCTCTCTCTCTCTCCCCCCCCCCTCATTTTCCTGCTCTCTCTCTTTCCCCTGTCCCTCTCTCCTCCCTCTCTCTCTACACCCCCCCCCTCCCTCTATCCCCCCCCGTCTCTCATGCCCTCTCCATCTTCTCTCTCCCTTCTCTCCTCCCCCTCTCCCTATTCGCTCTGGTTTTTTGTTTGATAATGTCCCTGACACCGGGACACAAACTGCCGTTTCAATCAGCGGCCCGGGTAGAACACGAGGACAGAAACATGTCACATGTGACTGCTGCCAGCCGCGGACTCTGCCACCACCATTTAGCAGCACTCTCTTCACTTCCCTTTCCCGGACCCGAGGGTCAGCGCCAAGGGAGACGCTGTCTGGAAACTCGTCTTTCGGGGAGACGGGGACAAAAACACCCTGGAGTGAAGAAGCTGTCTCCCGCTCTCCTCCGAGGAAATGTTGTTATTTGGCTCCATTTTTTGAAATGGTTGCTGTGATATGAGTTGAATGTTGGATAGCAACATGATCCCGGGCTATTATGTTATTGTATTTATTAATAATTACATGTTTGGTTGGATACTTTAGATATTAAAAACCTTGATTCGTTCTTTCCTTAACGGCAGCCACATCCCAAGGTTGTTATTAATAAGCAGCAAGCTGGTTCATTGCAAAGATCTGTCAAATTCTTGGGGTAAATTATAATTAATCAGTTGATTTTGAGCCGCATTGCGACCGCAGTGCCCATAGTAACGACGGCTTTTCATCTGTTGCTGCAGCTCCACTGTGGACACAAATTAACGGCCTACCCACCACCCTGCGGCCTCAAGGAAAATATCGCTCAATCAAAACCCTACAGCCGCACGTTAAAGCCTACCGTACAAACCTGGACAAGCGAGATATCCTACCGTACTACAAACCTGGAACAGTGAAATCCTGCCGATGAGATCCTGCTAAACATACCTGGACCGGTGAGATCGTACTGCACATGGACCTTGGCCTGCGCTATAACTCCCAATACTTCTTGTTAAAATAAGAATTCAAACCCCTGCATCGTGCCTCCATAGAATCCCTGCAGAGATGGGATGAGTTTAGCCTGCTGTAGGGTCTGTTGTGTGCTGGAAAAAACCCAGCTCTATAGTGGGACAGTCTAGGGGTGGGGGTGCCTCCCAGCATCCAAAAGACTCTTGGGTTTGACCCCAAGTGTGTGCATTCTGACTGGAGGCGTGCTGGACCAAGGCACCCAAAGAGGCAAGACCTGCTCCAAAGAGGCAAGACCTGCTCCAAAGGCAAGACCTGCTCCAAAGAGGCAAGACCTGCTCCAAAGAGGCAAGACCTGCTCCTAAGAGGCAAGACCTGCTCCAAAGGCAAGACCTGCTCCAAAGGCAAGACTTGCTCCAAAGGCAAGACCTGCTCCAAAACGACATGGATTTAAAAAAAAAAAAAAAAAAGTCGAAACAAACGAATACACTTCAGTGCAAGTTGCCTTGGAGACAGGCATCAGCGGAATGACTGAATCCTAACTGGGAGCATCGCGGCCTTTATGGTGTGGTCCAACCAGAGGAGTCAGACCATGGCGGGGCCGGGCCCATCTGTGGTCTGTCAATAGGTCCGGTGATGTATGGACGGGGGGGGGGGGGGGGGGGGGGGGCGGTCTCGTGTATCCGTGGTGCTGCTCAGTGTGGCAAGGCACTCAAGGCACTTCAACCCCCCCCCCCCCCTCTGACAGAGCCTCTTTACAGGTACCCCCCCCCACCACCCCTGCATGCTACTCATTTACTGCTACACTGGTTTTCATAATTAGCGCCGCAAGGCCTCATTAAATCTGCTCTAATGAATAAATATTGTATTTCATAGCCTGATTACCAGATCAGCCGAATGCTTGAGCGTCGTAAACAATTATTTCCCCTAAATATTCATCACCCTAAAGTGGATGATCATTGGTATTTAATACAGTAGCGCTATTTTCAAGTGCATCTTTATTATGCTAATAATAGTTTTTGAAATGTTCCTTTTTGGGGACGGAAAAAGAAAATCTAAACTCGGAACAACATTCATATACGTATATTTTTCATCATAGAATTATTTGTATAATCTTAGACAACATAACCAGACATTTTGAGGCAGAGTATTTAACAATAAATGCACAAATGTAAAACGTTGTCTGAGGCCACTTTATACTTGCATACTAATCATTGGTTTCAATCTTTAGAATAATTATATTGGGCTCTTTTTGGCGAGCAGTTTTCGTATTGTTTCGTGGAGGCGGTTTGGGATAATTTATGATGAATCCCATCAGGCATGAATATTGTGAAATGCAAGTTTCTCTTCATCTAAAGGGGTTATGAAGGGTGATGGAAGAGAGAAAAACACTTGGAGAAAAAGTAATTTTATGGGTTTGCTAATCAGAACAACAATTTCCAATCAGTCAAGCAAAGCGTAATGATTGACTAGTGTTGACTGACTGCTTGAGTGAACTACCATTAAACATTAAGCAGAGATTTACTTCTGAATGCACAAGTCCATTCAACAGTCATTGGATTCAAACGGGGAACTAAAGGAAAATAGAAATGTCTGAACGTCTCACTATATCACACCGCTGATGCAGTTCAACTCAACCGACAGATTATGTTGTTTGGCCGTCAGTAAATATCACTAATTAAAACTGGGGTTGGCTTAGTTCAGGAGGCAGAGCAGGTTGACTTATAACCGGTAGGTTGCTAGTTCAATCCCCGGCTCCTCCTAGCCGAGTGCTGATGTGCCTCCTGAGCGAGACACTTAACCCTAACTGCTCCTGACGAGCTGGCTGTCGCCTTGCACGGTTGACTCCGCCGCCGGTGTAGAAATGTGTGCATTAACCATTGCTAAATACCCTAAATGTAAACGCAAATACAAAAAACGAATCACCAGTGTGATGTGTTCATCAAAAGCATATGCATTCATAACTAAACTCATAACAGCTCAATCTCAAATAAGAAGCACCGACATGTCCTATATCTAAATTTAGAAAGCCCGAGCCGAGATGTGTGGGTGATAAAAGTCCAAGAAGTAGAGCTCTAAGTGTTATGACGCATGCGGAAGACGACGGGTCAAACCTAGTGCGTCGCAGGGCTGTGAACCGTCCACAGCTAATTCTGTGTCATTATCACACTTCTGAACAGAAAATAAAGCCCATAGGTCTTTTGCCACATGAGTGCCACTTGAAAACCTTTCCGACTTAACGCTGAAGCATCGCAAGAAACGATGGGAGCAAAAAAAAAAAAAAGATGGGAGAGATGAGCGGGAATGTTCTTTAATAGGACAAAATGATTTACAGGTATGGGATCCCCATTAGACTGCTAATTGTTTCCACACCATTAGTGACAGTTATCTAATGAAGGATATTTAACTAGGTACCACAGTATATCACTGGAGGAGACGGAGCCAAGTGCGTATGTCCTTCTCTAGTTCACTGGCATTGCCGGCACAAGGGCCGTCCAACAAGGACTATTTGACATTGAGCGGGGTTTTGATCTCAGGGCGAGAGGAAATACAAGCGGTTCAACTCCACGGACAAGAGGGAAAGAATGAGACGCAGTATGATGACACTTCCTGTTTATAAAAAAAGAAAAGGCATATGGAGCATTTGAATGGAGGCCAACGAGCCTGTGTCCAATGTGTTACATTTAAAACAATGTAAAGAAATGAACTGATCTCGGGGAAACAACAAGACACTGAACAGGAAAAGATGCCGGCTATTTGGAATTGTCGAGTAATGAAATTAGTGCATAGGGGCAGTTTACAGTAGCGATTTCAAAAAAGCAAGGGAAAAAAAAAAAAATCAGCTTGGCTACTGCTATCTGCGAACTTTGGCGAGAAACTTTGCCAACAAATCTTGAGGAATTATACCTCTCTCCAAAAAAAGCTTGTGTTCAACAAAACACAAGGGAACAAAATATACAACATCCAAGGAACGAACAAGCAGACCCAGACGTGGAACTTGAAACTGCATTAACGCACAACATAAACGTGTTGTCCTAAGTACTGCCTTGAAGGGATAACCACTGGGTTGAGGACATGTCAGCCACGCAGGGAGCAGCACACCCAGGGGTTCTACTCAGAGTCCTCCTCCAGCTTTTTCTTCAGGCTGCAAACGCACACACAGAACAAAAGAGGGACCCACGTTAACACTCAGACACGCACCCACACTGGGTTTAGACCGCAGATGTCCAGATACAATTTTTTCCTTCCCCGATACAGATTACCGATTCGTCAACTGGAGTATCGGCCGATACCGAGTACATACACAGATAAAGCATTTAGCATTGCAAATACTAGTGATACTTATTCTTATTGAAGGGTTCTCTTAAGATGACAGCAATGTATAGTCGATTCACTTAATGGCAACTTCTTTATTTTATTTTATAGATATTTTATAAGAAGACATTTGTATACTTCGAGTTAAGTGTGAGCATCAATATTTTTCCGACTTTGCAGCTCGAACGCACGTTAGGCTGGAGATTATTATCATTTCCCACGGGTGCATAGGCTTGCGTTCTCGCCAATACTCAATACCAGTATCGGAGGATTTTTTTCCGATACTGGTATTGGTGTCAGAATCGTAACGACTCTAGTTTAGGACAGACGTGGGTGAGTGTCGACCGGGCGGCGGCCTCACCTTTTCAGGTAGGCGTGGGCGTTGTCATAGCCGTGGAACTGGGCCAGGTACACCAGCACGCCGGTGGCACAGCGACCCTCCCTCGCCCGGCAGAAGCTGCAGTTGCAGATCCCTCGGCAGGGCGGGCACTGCCACTCCTGAGCAGAGGGGGGCAGCGAGCGCGCCGTTAGCTACATTTACATTCAGGGCATTTATCCAAAGCGACTCACAATAAGTGCATTTGTCAGAAGAAGAAGAAACAAGAACATATCGTAGGGCTGCTGGATTATGGGAAAAATCATTATCACGATTATTTAGGTCAATATTGAAATCACGATTATTCAGCTGATTATTTTTGAGTTTAAAAACATGTATTTATTCTTATGGAACTGAGAATTTTGAAATTTCGCCTTAAAAAAAACACACAAAATCATCAAAAAAAAGAAAATGTTACAATCTAAAATGATAAACAGATGTGTATCCAGCTGTTCTGCCCTTTCTATAGAAAATAAAAAAAAAGATAATTTTGTGATCATTTGGGCGATCAAAATTTAATTAATCGCCCGGCCCTGATGTATCGCTGTCGGTACATTAAGGATAAGGGTAGAAACAAGTGCCAAGCAACAACAATTGTTAGATTAACCCATTCCCGGTATACAACAAAGATAGCTCGGATAAGATGCTACACAATGCCGAGTACTGTTTTTAAGTGACAGGACGTCCAGATACTGAGGATCCAGGCGCTCGTGGCACCTAGCTCTGAGAAGACCCACCCTGGCCGGGACCCTTCATATGTTATGAACCCGGAACGTCTCCACCGGGACGCGGCCCACCTGCCCGGCACACGAGCCCTCTCTTTAGACTCACCGAGTCCAGCAGCGCCGCTCTGACCTCCTCCCCGTAGCGGTTCCTCAGACAGGGGCCACAGAACTGCCCCCTCACCCCCACACACTCTGGGTTACGACAGCAGGTCTTGGTGTCGGTCGTCTTCTGACGACACTGGTGGCACGTGGTTCCCTGGACGAGGAACGCAAACAAAGCATGAGAACCTGGAGATGATCAACTTTTCTTTCCTTTTTTAGGGTTGCAATCGTATTTCCTTTGCATAAGTTGTTGGGAGTCCCTTGATTTCATTCCTTAAGCAAATTTGTCAATTTAATTTCGCATAGATTTTCTTAACAACGCTGTATATAACAAAGACCACATCGAGAGAGAGAGAGAGAGAGAGAGAGAGAGAGAGAGAAGAGAGAGTTGAGAGATCGACAGAAGAGAGAGAGAGAGAGAGAGAAGAGAGAGAGAGAAGAGAGAGAGAGAGAGAGAAGAGAGAGAGGAGAGAGAGAGAGAGAGAGAGAGAATGAGAGAGAGAGAGAGAGAGAGAGAGAGAGAGAGAGAGAGAGAGAGAGAGACTCACGTTGGAGCTGTTGTAGACCTTCTCCTTCACGTTGGTGCAGATGCGGCTCAGCTCCATCTCTGTGACGTCCTCCACGGGCCGTACCACGTGGGCGGTCGTCAGCGACCCCGAGTACATCGACCGCCGCGCCGGGGCCTGGAACACGACCGGGGCATGTCGTTGGTTATCGTGGTTACGAAAAGGTGCCGCTCGGTCACGTGTGCGTCGGACACGTTGGCACACGGCTGGTTGTGTTCACCCCCGACTTCCCGCGATTATGTTTTCCAAGCGTTTCTCCGGTCGTTAATGCGCGTGTTTCCATGCCTGTGCTTGTTCTTAAGGTTTTGTTGGCGTCTTCAGTAAAACCAGTACAATTCAGAGACTCGGGAGTCCCTCCCAGGTTTCCAATCCCGCCTCAAGACCCATGTTTTCTCCACTGTCTTCTCTTAGCCCCACACCCCCCCTCCTATCCACGCGTGTGTCAGTGCTGTATGTGTGTTGTTTGTTTTTCCACCACCACCCCTCAGTGTAAGGCGACGTTGAGTCCTAGAAAATCGCTATATAAATCCCATTTATTATTATTAATTCTATTCATAGCCGTTCCAGGTTCCAGCCCTCTTCCCCTCCCTGCGGCTGCTGTCCCTCCCCAGGCCGGCATTGTAAACAAGCCGTGGTTCTGAACGACTAGCCCCGGTTGAATGAAACCAAAATGGCCGTGGTACGTACCGGCTCGTAGTCGCGGCTGCGGCGCATCAGACCGAGCTCGTCCTGCTCCTCTTCGTCGTCGTCGTCGTCGTCGTCCTCCGCATTGTTGTCGGGGGTGGGGGGCGAGGGCCCATCCGTCCGGGCCCTGGAGCGTGTCTGGGGCCGGGACGATCCCTGCTGTCTCCAGCGGGCCCCCGGGGCTCTGTGCGCACGCCGGGGCTGAAATAGAGAAGAGAGAGGGTAAGATTCAACAGCCAACTCAGCTACAAACTCTGATCTGATGTGCACAATAACATGCATGTTTACGTATCGCCATGCTGCTATTCTGGTCTTTCTATATTGCACCTCAATAACATACCTCAAAACACGATGAATATTCTACTCTTTATAATGTATATGCCCAATGTCAGTCTGTATATGTTGTGTTTATTTGTTGTTGTGTCTTTGTGTACTTTTATGTTACATGTTTGTGTGGTGAAAATATTACTCGCACATTTGGCGTAATTTCGATCCTGTGTAATTACTTGTTGCGTGGTCTGTTAGACAATAAAGTTCTCTTTGACTCTGATGTGAGTTGAATCGTCAACAGGTGGTCAAGGTGGGTCTTCCGCTCTTACCGTTGACGGGAGGGACATGGCCATTCTCCGGGGAATCAGACCGGGCACTTTGTTTATCTCCGCCATTAGCTTGGCGAGCTGAGAAGAGGAGAGATCAGGCGGATCAAAACACAAGCTCTGGCTCCTCTAGTCATGCCTGAGCACCACCGCGGATAAACAAGCAGGAGTTCTCGTACCATCTCCTTGTTCTCCTTGATGTTGATGGCCCGTTTGTCCAGAAAGTTCTCCCCCTCCTCCTCCTCCTCCTTCCCGCCGGCCGGTGGATCCGTGGCGGCTCTCTTGGGGGCGGTCTTCCGGGTCGGGAACACCATGGCAACCTTGAGGGGCGTGGCCTTGCGACCCACTCTCCGCGGTTCCGACTGGACCTTCTGGGAAACCGGAGAAGACACTCGCGTTAAAATACAGCTAGTTTTCTTTTCTTTTTCAAGGTATAAATGGTAAAAGGACTGCATTTATACACGTTATTAAAACCAGTGGCCGCTCAAAGCGCTTTAGAACATTGCCCGACATTCACCCATTCACCATGCAGGGCGACAGTGGAGCGGTTAAGGGTGAGGTGCCTTGCTCAGGGACCTTGACACGCAGCTAGGAGGAGCCGTGGGATAGAACTAGCGACCTTCCGGTTCCCAGCCAACCCGCTCTACCTCCTGAGCTGAAAAACGACCCAAAATGAGGGGTGTGAGGGGAACGTACCATGGCTCTCATACTGGTGCTGATGGCGGTCTCGAAGGCACTGCAAGCCTCCTCGGTGGGGGACTTGAACACCTTTGGGGGGGTCATCCTCTTCGCTGTTCTCAGGTTGGATCTCTGGAAAATGGGAGTTTAAAACGTTTACACCTTGGTTCATGAATGTACTTTAGGCAACCCTTTAAAACCGAACGTGTCGCCGGCGACACATTTGCGCATGCATACTTTGGATTACCGTAGTAACTACAGGGTTTGCGCTATCGAAAAAATTTCAACGGTTTCTGAAAGCTGAGAGGTTGCTCTTTCCAGCCAATCTGGTGTTATTACGGTAATTTCACTTCCGCCTCCGCCTGAAGCCCGCGAAAAGCCGGAACACAAAGAGACAACGGAGCGGATAAAGAGAGCAGATAAACAGTGAATAAACCAAATGGATCTTGAAATAAACAGCGGTGAACAGCATTTCCAAGCATTATGTCAGCATTATGTCAGCAAGACGATCCTCCCGAGTGATAAGACCACCATCAAGATTTACTGTTGGATTTGAAAACGAAGAAGGAGCAACTTCTTGCGAAGAAAGGTAATGTGGTGTTTGGGGATATTTTTGTGACTGTCTGATCTATCTCTAGATCAAACCGTTACTAATGGATGAAAAACAGTATGCTATAAGATATATAACATCTAAGATATATAAGGTAGTTTTCAGGCTACTGGGTTATGTACCCCTAGTTCAACCCCAGGAAGATCTCACTCCAGTGTGATGCTTATGTGTAAAAGTATGCGTAAAACATAAATGTGCGTATTCTTTGTTAGTTTGATGACTTATTTAGAATAGTGCAACGTTACCAAGTCTTGTTTGTATGTATATGTTTGTACAATGTATGATGCCTTGTTTATATTTTCGAGTGTGGTGGAGGAGGAGTCCACAGGAGTCCTTCAGGGACCTAGAGTGAGGAGCAATGGGGATGCTGGAGGTTCTGGTGATGCTGTTAGGGACCGAAGCCGCTAGCTAACCTGCACATGAGTGACCCAGCTAAAAGTGAAGAAAATGATAAGAAAAAGGGCACAGAGGATTATGACCACCTCCATCGAGTCAGACCTCTGATGGAAATGATTCAACTAAACTGCAAACCGGAAAACAAGGAGATGGCCCACGACTGTTTTCCAGCAGTCGACATTGCTGTGACCAACTCCTTCATCATTCACAAGGAGTGTGCCAGTCTGCAGCAGGAGGGACCAATGACCCGTCAACGCTTCCAGGAGGAGCTTTCTGCACACCTCCTTGGAGTTGACCGGAGAAATGGCCCTCAGAAGACGAGTTATAAACATCTGCCTGTTCCTACAACCAGCGAACAGACAAAAGCTCAGACAGCCAGCTTGGGGCGACGGCGCTCCAAACTCTGCCAGAGGACCATTGCCTGGCAGGGTGTGGACTGTAGTGGGCCTGTGTCTGCAGCCAGACAGGAACTGTCATCGGCAGTACAATCAAGGCCTCTAAATTGAAATAGTGGGGAATTAGCCAAAAAACGCCTGTACATAGTTCCCATAATATGGCCTGTTTTTGTAAATTTTAGAGACCATGAATAAAAATTGTTATTGTAAATAGTTGTATAATCTTCAAACTTTCAAATGAACTTGCAAAATCTGTTATTCATGTACAATTGCTGTGTTTTTCTTCACTAAACCTCTAAAATCTAAATCCGTTTTTGTGTTTTTCTTAATTTGAAAATGCTATTTCACTCTTATAACATGCAGTAAATTGTTCACAACTGCCAGATATTTAAAGTTCCAGGTATTCTGAAAAAATGGGCAAAAGCAATTACTCACAGGACATTTTCTGACCTTTTTATAGTCGAAATAAGCAAAAGATTCCAGGCAGTCATTTTGAGGCCTAGGTGTTAAAGGGTTTTAACTGGAGCGGCTTGAGGGGTTGCTTTTTACCGTGCTTGCGAAACCTCCATCGGATCCGAAGCTGTCACAGCTATCATCGGAGGCGGAGACAGAGGAGGAGGAGCAGGACGACATGGAAACGCTCCGGCAGCTCCTCAGACCCATCCTGCTGGATGGGGGCTGGGCCGCAGACTTCTACAATGAAACACGGAATGAGAAACACGCATCATGCACATGTAATAAAATAAAAAAAACCACTCATAAATAGTGGGTTAAGGGCGTATCGGTGAGACGGGAGTACACTGAGAGAACCAAGCGGTCAAATCTAACGTTGTGCACACACACTGAAGTTAAATGCTCATGTGGAGCGCATGGAAGTGTAATAACACTATACTAAGAATGCTACTGTAACAATAACACGCTTCAAAGTGCAATTACAACCTTATAAAATCATTATTATTATTAAACTATTCACAACCACCTAAGTTGTTTCACATGGAATTTCACATGGAACGGGAGAGCGAATCTAGAACAATACATTCGACAAATTACTTTGTTAAGTTGCTTAAAGTAGTTAGAAAATCAATACATCATTTCACATATAATTTTGCATGCTTGATTTAACAACTAAGCTTTGTGAGCATTGAAAACAGACTTTTTAAGTTTGGCTACCAAGCTGTCTAAACGAACACCACTCGCATTGAAGTTATTCCTTTTAAACCTTGTTAAACGACCAAAATGCAAATTCAATGTAGATCAATTCAACAGTCAAATAGGCGAAATGCAGTATATTTAAAATGTTCTTACCATAGAACGAGTGGAAGGCATGTTGCAGCACAGCTTCTCAAAGTCAGCACCAACAAGTGAGGACCAGAAAAAAATGCAGCTCCTGCAGACGGCTGCGTCCTGAAAGGGCAGAAAGTTTCCCGCGCCAGGACTGGCCTGGAAGCTGTCTAAAATAGGTTCGGGAATCCGAACTAGAATTAATTATTTAGAGACCATTAAGACGTTGACTAAATGTACAATCTTTATAGAACCAGTGTGACTAGATACGACATGGTTCTTAAAAATTAAAAGACATATTTATCTGTGTTTATTATATGTTTTATACACACTCTCTTCCAGGTTCTCGGCAAATGGCGCGAAGTTTTCGCTGGAATATTAACATAGAGCGCGCGTATACTTCTGCTGGCAACTTCCGCTTTCTTATCTTGGCCAGTATGATTCCCGTTTGTGTTATCATTCATATTAAGCATTATCAAAGTAGTAACGCCGATAATAAATCACACATATCTGGAGACAGAGCGACTCAAGACAACGTTCATATTTCGTTTTTGTTTTTTAATAATACAAACTTTTAAAAACTAAAAAATATACATCATAAAGATATATGGGCTAAAAACGTTCAAGGACCAGTCTTTAGGGAGCAATTCTCTTTTCATTCAAATTCCTTACCAGCTCTTATTTAGGTCAATCATATATTAAAAACAACACTGTGCATTTCTTTATCCCAAACGCACAATGCCACACCGGCTCTCCCTTGTGCAACAGTCCAGATGCGACTCACAACCGTCGTCCTCACGACAAAGTCCGACCACCGCCACGCCCACCTCCCCCACGCCCGCCGCCTCCTCCGCCTCCTCCACGCCCGCCTCCCCCCTCTTCCCCCTCCCTCTGACCTGCTTCTCCTCCGGCCTGGCTGTCCGTTTTGGCCGCCCCACCTTGGTCCACCCTCCCTCCCCGGCCTTCCCCTCCTCCCTCTCGCTCCCCAACGCCTCCATCACCGACTGGATCCCCGGGATGGCCTTCTGCGCGCGGGCCTGCGTGTAGCTGTTGCTCCGCTGCCTTCCCGGTTTGGCCACTCCCCCGGCGCCGGCTTGGCCCTCGCCCCGCGACCCCCCGCCGCTGCCCCGCCTCTCCCCGGCCCCGCCCCTCCAGCCGCAGTAGCCCGTCTGGCGGCGGTAGTCGTGTACGGCGCCCGCGCTGAGGCGGCGCCGCGTGTTCCTCTCCCGCTCCCAGGTGCTCTCCGACACGGTGCTGGACGGGCTGCTGCCGCGGGACCCCAGGTGGAGCGAGCGGAGCCCGGGGGCCAGGCCCGCCGTCGGGGAGGGCCCCCGGGAGTCCCCCCCCGACCACGGGCAGCCGTCGCCGCGGCTCGGGCTGCGGCGCACGGCGGCCGCATAGGTGGACGCCTCGTCGCCGTACGCCGTCAGGAAGCGGGGCAGGTTAGGGGCGTGGCCCGGCGTCTCCACGGCGACCTGGGGCTCCTGCGCCAGCTGGTTCTTCACCTGCTTGGAGCGCAGCTGCTGCATCCATCTTGGATCCACGTCTGAGGGGAGAGGGGAGAGGGGGAGAGGGGAGAGGGAGAGGGGAGAGGGGAGAGGGAGGGAGGAGAGGGAGAGGGGAGAGGAGAGAGGGGAGAGGGGAGAGGGGAGGGAGGAGAGGGGAGAGGAGAGAGGAGGGAGGAATGAGGAGAGGGGTGAGGGGAGGGGGAGGGGAAAGGGGGAAGGGGAGGGGAGAGGAGAGAGGAGAGAGGAGGGAGGAATGAGGAGAGGGGTGAGGGGAGAGGGGAAAGGGGGAAGGGGAGGGGGGAGAGGAGAGGGGAGAGGGTAAGTTGCTGTCAGGATACTCAGAACTTAGAAAGAAGGGCAGGGTACTAATCGCCCAGCTGAAAGGTTTTCCGTCTGAACTCTGAACCCCTATTGTCCACAGTCTATGAGGACGCACCCTTGAGCAAGAGACCTACTCTCTACCTGCTGTAATGACACGTGTCTATCTGAAATATAAGATGAACTCCCATAATCCGTTTTGATAGTTTTGCATCTGCTAATCACTGATCGCTAATAATAGATTAATAGTAAAGGGTAGGAGCAAAGTAAGGTGAAGTAAGGTGCAAACATTGGTTGTAAAATAAAAATTAGTTGTAGTCTTACTATTACATGACCTGAACTAACCTTCTCATATTATCTTCTAATGACATCGATAACATGAACCAGATCCTCACCAGAGTTGGAGCGGCTCCGGGGGTCCCAGGACCCCGTCCCGGGGTTCAGCGTCCCCACCACCAGCTCCACCCCCTTGATCTCATCCGGCCCGACGGCTGGTGTCACCTGATGGGTGTAGCGCGTGGACCGGGGCGACTTCACGTCGTTCTGGGGAACAACGTCAGAGGATGACACCTACTGGATGTAGGTATGTTGACCCTGATAGACCCGTGGGCGGGTCCTCCTAGCTAGAGTGTCAAGGTGTCCCTGAGCAAGGCACCTCACCCTGACTGCTCCCGACGAGCTGGCTGTCGCCTTGTGTGATTGCCGCCGTCGGTGTGTGAATGTGTGAATGAATGGGTGAATGTTGGGCGATATTGTAAAGCGCTTTGAGTGGCCGCTGGTTAGAAAAGCGCTGTATAAATGCAGCCCATTTAAAGAGCACCCTGAAGAGCACCCTTCTAGCGACCAGACCACTCCCCGACGTTCGAGAGAGGATCCCTCACCTCATAGTTGATGACACAATCCACAGTCTGCTTCTTGTCCATTCCGAGGATCCACTTGTCCATCACAAACGGAGGCTGAAACAACGAAGCATCAACGCTTACTGTTGCAATCGTTCTCGTGTTTCAGCGCAACATTCGACTCTCTCTTAAAAACACGACTTTTTTTTTTGCTGTATGAATAAAGCACAATAAAAGCGATTTCCTTACGCTACCTTTGTCATCTTTAAGACGTCCACGTCCGGGCGGTTGGTGTTGAAGCTGACGTCTTTGATGTACGTGACGGCGATGTCGTCCCCGTCCAGCTCCATGTACATCTTCCACTTGCAGTCCTGTGAGGAACGACAACGGCAGGACATTAGTGGTGTGGTATACAACAAACAGAGCTCCTAATTCAAACGCTCATATTTAATTGGCAAATTAAATATGTTCCTAATTCAAGAGTTCCTGATTCAACTTCTCTGTGTTGAATTGGTGATGCTGTTGTACATTGATTAAAACAAATAGAGTTCCTATTTAATTCAACTTCTCTGTGTTGAATTGGGACTGCTGTTGTACTTTGAATGAAACAAACAGAGTTCCTAATTCAACCGTGTTGAGGAGTAAGTACCTCTTGTTCATAAAGCAACAGCACAGCCCAGAGGCAGACAGAGGGCAGTCCCAGCATCCCTCTGTTTTATACCAGCCACGTCACAGGAGCAGACACTGCAAAACGCGCGAAAGGCGACTATTGAGATGTAATGTCACACATTCCCCCTCAGTTGAAGTCATACTCGCACGGTCGCTAAATCGTGTAAAACAGGTTATTGACCCAAAGGTGCTTAAGTTGTTGGAGAGCGTGATAATGAAGTATCCCTGGACCGACCCGCAGACAGACTGACGCCACCCGTATTTTCGATGAGTTGTCGTGACAACGTGACAACCCCTCGCCAAGACCCCCAAATCCCAACCTAACATCCTCCTCCTGCATACTGAATGAATGCTGAGCAAGCAGTACCCCCCCCCCCCCCCCACACACACACACACACACACACCTCCCTCACCCCCCACCCCCCCGATCACCCATACAGCAGCCACAGGTCAGCGCCTCACACACAGTGGGGTCACGGCTCACGCCGATCCATTGTGTGTGTGTGTGTGTGTGTGTGTGTGTGTGTGTGTGTGTGTGTGTGTGTGTGTGTGTGTGTGTGTGTGTGTGAGTGTGTGTGTGTGTGTGTTGTAAGTGTGTGTGTTTGTAAGTGTGTGTGTGTGTGAGTGTGATAGAGAGAGGAGGGATCACAGAGGAACACATCAGAGGACTAGTGGCACTGAGACACTCGTGTGAGGAGTCCCTGGCCCCTCTCTAGCC
This sequence comes from Melanogrammus aeglefinus, assembly GCA_900291075.1. NCBI lineage: Eukaryota > Metazoa > Chordata > Actinopteri > Gadiformes > Gadidae > Melanogrammus > Melanogrammus aeglefinus. Next base: position 124,783 of record OLKM01000972.1, on the reverse strand, counting down.
AAGGTCCCTAGGGGCCCGATCTAGCCCGCAGTGAGGGGAGAGCGGGGGGGGGGGGGGGGTGGTGGGCATGGATGAGGCGCTGGCTCCAAAAGCAAACACCGACATCGGGGCCACACCACACACTACCCCCCCCGCACATTGGCCCCCGGCTGCGGCCGTCCCTGGATGGCGTCGTCGACGGCGGCGGCGGCGGCCGGGGGTCCCTAGGGGACCGCGACGGGTCTCTAATCACTCCAACAGAAACAATGTGTGGTAATGATGCTCCGGGGCCCCGGGGCCCCCGGGCGAGCGGCGCCTAATGACGAGCCTCATACATAATGCAGGAGCGCTGGCTTGGCGGCGCGGTGATATCCTCATTAGCCAGGGGACCCTCGGTGGCTTGTCAGATGGCCACCGCACAATCGCAGGTCCTCATTTTGTCTTTGAGACGTGCAGCTGCTTCCGTGACACCGCCAGCGAAGAGGGGCGAACGACGAAGAGGAGGAGGAGGAAGGAGAAGAAGAGGAAGAGGGGGGGGGGGGATGGGGGATGGTGGATGGGAGGGGGGGGGGGGGAAGCCGACTAAAACATAGTGCAGGGTTTGTTTTATTTAGTGCAAAGCGGAGGGAAAAAAAAAGAAATAAAAAAAAAAAGCCCTTCCAGTTTGTAAAAACAAGGCTGACACGGAACCTGACACCAGGCAGGGGAAAATAATTAGCTCTCATTTTCTCAGCCTCCTGTTTCCTTCTCCCCGCTGTGTTTTCTACCCACTAAACCACCACATGTCAGGAGAAATGGGAGGCAATTAGCTGGCGCGTTTCAGCCCCGCCGAACACATTGAAAGAGGACTATTTATGATGGGACAATGAACAGCTGAAAGATTAAATAACATTTGCCTTTTTAAAAAAAAACGAAAATGACTTGTGGCTAAATGGGGGCCATTTCTCGATGAATTCAAACGGGGGGAAGTGGAGAGCCCCCCCCCCCCCCCCCCCCCCCCACCCCCCAACCGACACAAAGGGGGGGGGCGCGTGGGGGTGCTCCGGGCTGCCGCCGCGGTGGACGCGGTGTGCATGACTGGAGATGAAACACTTATTCATCTGTTGTTGTTTTAAGTGTGTGTCGAGTAAATCCCTGGTCAGCCATTGATGGAGGGAGATGTCATCCAACATGAAGGACAGAAGCCTCTCTTAGAGGATGCATGCTCCGTCCGTTTATTATAATAATAACAATACTACTGCTGCTATTAATACCAGGGCTATTTATTATAATAATAATAACAATACTACTGCTATTAATACTAAGGCTATTTATTATAATAATGACACTTCTACTACTTTGAATGCTATGGCTAATTATTATAATAATAACAATACTACTACTACTACTAATAATAACAATACTACCATTACTACTACGGCTATTTATTATAATAACAAAAATACTACTATTAATACTACTACTACTGTTATTTATTATAATAATATCAATACTCCTGCTACTATTGCTCTACCTAGTACAACTACTTATAATAATAATAATAAATAAATAGTTAATACTGTTACTACTACTTATAATGATAATATGAATACTAATACTACTATTTATAATACTACTACTACTACTATTTATTTCAATATCAATACCTGTCCTACTACTGCTATTTATTATAATACTATCAATATTACAACTACTACTACTACTACAATTAATACTCATACTACTTATAATAATAGCAACAATATTAAGACAACTACTACTACTACTACTAGTACTAATATTGTCATTATTTATTATAAAAATAATAATAATTATAATCGAAATAAATAAACAATAATACATTTATTCTAATAGATAACATTCCATCCCAATAATCAATTGTCAGAAATATTTCTTGTTGAATACTGATTGCTTGTTAGCTATAACCTTTAATAGCAACCCTCCCTAACGGATCTGTCAACAGAGACAACAGAGGCAGTTGGGTGAACTGTCCATGCGGCAGGATGTGACCTAGCTCCACCAACTCACAGTGTTTCCTGTTCCTGCTTTGAAGTGGTACCCAAACACCAGCTCCAGGTACACCGTCTTCCTTCCCTCCACCTTCTCCTCCAGCTCATCCTGCAAGCAAGACACATGGGTTCCAGAAGTCAAGAAGACCCGGAACGGATTCCGGTTGAACCGTGTGGAGAATTCGGAATGGGATTCAGATTGAATGTACAGGGTAAGAAGAATCCGTTGTGCGACACTTAAAAGAGGAGAGGAGAATGACCTTGAACAGCGGTGGGAAGTGTAGAAGCCCCAGGTAGTCATTGATTAGCTTCAATATCTCCTCCTGCAGAAGACAACAGGTTCTCAGCACAAGACATCCTGCATTTACATTTTACATTTAGGATTTTGCATTTAGCAGACAATTGTACCCAAAGTGACTTACAATAAGTACCTTTGTCAGAAGAAAGCAAAAACAACAATATATCGCTGTCGGTACTGTAAGGATGTTCATAGAACCAAGTGTCAAGCACTAATAAATGTTAGGTTTACCCATTCCCCGTATACAACAAAGATAAATATGATAAGATGCTAGAAATTAAGTAGTATTTTGATGCATTTTTTTCACGCATCTTTTCGGCAGTGAACATGCAACATCAACAACAACAACCACAACCCTAACAACAAGGAAGATGGCCGCCCATGCCCTACTCTGGTGTTCAGTCGCTCCTTGCCTTGAGGTGCATGATGTGACCCTTGGACTTGACCCCCAGCTCTCTCATGTCCGTCTCGGTGAGCAGCAGCAGTCTCTTCCCTGTGATGTGGTTCGCCTTGAACAGCTCGGCATACAGCTGCATGCCAGATGCTCCGTCTCCTGGGGCAGACGACGGCAGAACACCACATTCCACACGCCTCGGTCACAAACAACAACAGCTACAGCACAGAGTCAATGTGCTGGAAGCCATCATGTGATATCCTGGTTAGTAATGAGCCTGAACGCACAGAGCTACGACGCAACAAACCTGGTCCGGATATTTGCTGCATCCAGAAATACTGCAGGCACACAGGAGGGGATATATGTTAGCTTTATAATACCGCAGGGAGAGCCAGGGATGGGGGAATTGTACAGGGATGGAAAGGCATTGATACTAACCACGTGTTCTTCGGTCCAGGTATAGATGTCCAGGGTGGGCAAGAGCTGTGCACGGAACGAATGGGAAGCCCGAGAATATCATTATCACATACAGGGCAGCAGAAAATGGAAAATATGTAAATGTGTGTGTGTGTGTGTGTGTGTGTGTGTGTGTGTGTGTGTGTCTGTGTGTGCGTGTGTGCACGCATGTGTTCATTTGTGCGTGCATGTGTGTGTGTGTGTTTAGGCGTACGTGCATGTGTGTGCATGTGTGTGAGTGTGTGTGTGTTTGTGCGTGCGTGCATGTGTGTGCATGTGTGTGTGTGCGTGCATGTGTTCGTTTGTGTGTGCGTGCATGTGTTTGTGTGTGTGTGTTTATGTGTCTGTGTGTGCGTGCATGCGTGTGCATGTGTATGCGTGTGTCTGTGTGTGTGCTTGCGTGCCTGCGTGTGTCTACGTGTGTGTGTGTGTGTGTGTGTGTGTGTGTGTGTGTGTGTGTGTGTGTGTGTGTGTGTGTGTGTGTGTGTGTGTGTGTGTGTGTGTGTGTGTGTGTGTGTGTGTGTGTGTGTGTCTTCCATTTGACTGTGTGACAGACCTTTTAAGCACAGACAAGAAACGTTGACGACAAATTTAAATAAACGCCGGTATGTTTTGCATGTTTACGCAGCAATTACTTTTTCCAATAATTGTGTTGTGCCGTTCGGACCGCTTGTGATGGTTGTCAAACTGAGACGGGGCTGGTGTCCGAGGGGTGATTATTCCAACAATAAATCATTTAAAGCTTGTTAAATGTAATCGGGCGGAAACTTTTCCAGCCAGAAGAAAGATGAAGTCATGATCAACATAAGACACAGGGTTTGGAAATGTCAGAAATACTTTTTTTCCTCAAACACTCCTGGCCATCCCAAAGAGAAGAAAGGCTGTAGAAACTAATGAGTGATCTCCTTCCTGCTGGTTTTTCCTCCCACGACAGGCCATAACAGGCCTGTGAAGTGCATTCCAGTTACAAAGGATCACGTTTCAGAAAAAAAACATCCAGTCAAACCTCTGGGCCTTCAGTCTCATGAACCCTTTTACCCTGCATAGTCCTCTGCCCTGACCGGTACTATACCCCACAGTCCCCTAAACCTAGGACCCTCTAGAACCTAGAACCCTCTACCTATACCCTACAGTCCTCTAAACCTGGGGTCCTTTGCCTACAGTCACCCTAGAGGTGCTCTTGTCTACAGACCCCTACCGCTAAACCTAGGATCCTCTACCTAGTTGATACAGTCCTCGTCCCTAGTCCTCTATCAATTCAGGGTATCTGCAGGTTTCAGCAAGTCAAATTTAAGACTTTTTAATACCACCTTGAATGAAATTTAAGACTTAAAACACGCGATGGTGGGGGTTGGCAACAGCCGCGAGCCAACTACGGAAACGGACGTCTTCCAGCCAACTGTCCTTGAATTTCCACCTACCCATTGTGGCAGACTAGCTAGCAAGCACGCAGATAATAGTTTATATATGCAGCTAGCAAGAAAGAAGCCTCTCTACATGTCCTCCGTGAAAAATAAAAATATATATAGTCCTGCCCCGACAAATTTAAGACCTTGAGTTACAGTATTTAAGACCAGCATATGACATTTGTAACGAATTTAAGGCTTTTTAAGGCCTTAAATTTAGAAAACATGAATTTAAGACTTTTTAAGACTTTTTTAGGATGCACGGACACCCTGATCATACAGTCCTAAACCCTTAACTCAACCCTATGCGCCTATACTCTAGTCCTCCCATTCCCTACCCATTCATCACCTTTTCTAGATCCTCCTCCCTTCCTCATTGAAGCGACCTCTATTTGTTGTTGACTATGTATTGATTAGAAGATGTTTTAATCTAACGTGACTGGCGGTGACTTTCACTCAGATGAGTGATGAGCCTACATGCTCAGATCATTAATGAGCAGGTAGGGGTTGGCATCCTGCTCATGGAGCGGTAGACTGTGGAAGAGCGGGGTTCAAACTCTGACCGGGAAATCGTGTTTGGAGAATAGAACGTATTATTTCAATAAATGTATTTTAGGCCAACTCTTAATCATACAGGACCCAGAGTCTGGGGCGGGCACAGACACACACAACCTGGAAATCTGATCTGAAAGGCAGGATTGAGCTTTGAGTTCAACACACACACAATCCTGCCCCCATGTGGTATTTTAAGTGTATACAAAACACCCTGAAGGAAGATACGAGCCACACGATAAACCGCTGCAGAAAGGAACCACCCCTCTGTGTCTCACGATTGATTGTAGTGACAGACGACCGATTATTGGACTGAGATTGGAGTGGCCAGAGAGTTCCCTTATGTGTTATTGGAAAGGCAGAAGAAGAAAGGCAGAAAACAGCACTAGAGGGAACCGCGGTGTATAAATGCAGTTTATTTAGGGGAAAACAAACTTTGAACAAGAACACGTCTGGGTCGTCTTGGGAGCGAGACGTTTGGAGACACTTGAAGAGGCGGAGAGGTGCGCGTGGAGGGGTAAATACAGGCTGAGGCCTGTGTATAGGCTGAGGAGGTAACCGGCCAGGATGTCACATGTGAGCCCAAGCAGAAGGCAGCAATCGGGCCGTGATCTGAGCTGAAGATCCGATCCCTCCCTTCATGAATCAGTACCATGACGATTCCTTGACAATACTACCGAGTACCACTGCACTCTGTGACTTGTATTCCCTAAAGGCACCGGGTGGTGAATGTATGGAATACAATCTACACTACACACAGACACAAAATGTCAACATAATACACATTATGATATTATTATTATCACTAGCATTAACAGGTAATAACAGAAAACAACAACAACAACAACAACAACAACAGCAACAACAATAGCAGTACCGTTCACGTGGCGGTAAAGTGCTTATCTAACCATGGTTTATGAATGACTCCAGGTGCGGCCGTCAGCTCTGAGCGGCTAAGTGAACGGCTCCGGCGGGTGTGACCCCTGGCTTGCTGCTCGCTGCTCCTGGCGTGTGGAGAGCGGCGAACAGAGTGCGGAGAACAGAGCGCTTTCTGGTCCGGCTCAGAGAGACTCAGGCGCCGCCGCCGCCGCCGCCGTGACGTCGCTGCGCCACATCCAGAACAAATTGGCCAATCTTAATGTCAGCAGAATGTCACTTCATCATAAAAGCTTCGTCCCGCTCCCCGGGCGCCAGCTCCCACGGCTCTCTCCGCACAGCACGCAACTATACATCCAGTACATTAGGCGTAAACGACTTCCATAGGGCCGCCGCGGGCAGGTGGCTCGGCGGCGAGGACGTCAGGGCGGCCACCGGGCTAACATGATCGGCGTGTCCACGGCCCGCTGGCTACGCGCGCGGTGAGTCATTAGTGCCGCGTGACGAGACAGGTGCCTCAGCGAGCAGGAAGCAGAGTGGTTCACACAATGCTAAGGGCTGTGCGCGCAAAGTGACGGAAACGCTATGGGCGCGAAGGCTATTGGCGCTGAGTGACGCAGGCGCTATGGGCGCTAAGTGACGCCGAAGCAATGGGCGCTAAGTGACGCCAAAGCTATGGGCGCTAAGTGATGCCAAAGCTATGGGTGCTAAAATGTAGCACCCATAGCTTTGCTGTAATTTAGTAGCTAAATGATGCCAAAGCTATGGGCGCTAAAAGACGGCATATGGGCACTAATTGACGCCAAAGCTATTGGCGCTAAGTGACGCAGGTGCTATGGGCGCTAAGTCTATTGCCGCAAAGCGACGCCAACACTATGGTGACGCCGACGCTTTGGGCGCTAAGTGACGCTATGGGCGCTAGGTGTTGCCAAGGCCGTTAGCGCTGGAGAACCAAGCCTAGAGCCATGAGCTACGTTCGCTTCGCTAGCTAGCACAAGGTCCCTTTCAGACGCCACAGAACCGGCTGTGGTCCAACCACCGTCCCCCTCCCCCCACTTCCACACAGCCGCTCCTAATCGCTGTCGGGCCCCAGCCCAGCCAGGCGCCGGGGCCCCAGGGGCGTCGCCGCCACGGCGTTGATCCTAACCTGCCGGCCCTCTGTGACCACGCGGCTGGACGCGGATGAGTCAGAGCGGGTGGCCCCGGCCTGCACCGTCACCCGGCGTGCCACGGGGTGCAGCAGGGGCGAGGGGGGGAACACATCCGGGAGACACCTCCTCATCCTGGACCGAAGGCTGGCCCCGCCTCCGACCCCCATCCCCGCCCCCGCCCCCACCCCCACCCCCACCCCCACCCCCACCCCCACCCCGGGCTCCTCTTCCTCCCGCCCGCCGCTGCCGCCAGAGGTGGAGGTGGAGGTGGAGGTGGAGACGTGGCAGGACATCTGGGAGGTGTTGCTCTCTTCCGTCTTAGACTCATAGAACGACTTGGAACTGATCGACACGGGCAAGAGGAGCTGAGAGGGAGGGAGGGGAGAGGGAGGGGGAGACAGAGGGAGGGAGATGGAGGGGGGAGACAGAGGGGGAGAAAGAGGGAGGGACAGAGGGGAAGAAAGAGGGAGGGACAGAGGGGACGGGACGGAGGGGGGGAGACAGAGAGGGAGAAAGAGGGAGGGACAGAGGGGACGGGACGAAGGGGGGAGGGGGGGGAGCGGACATCGGGGGAGAAAGAGAGAGGGGGGAGACAGAGGGGGTGACAGAGAGGGGGAAATTGGGGGGGTGAGAAAGAGGGAGGGAGAGACAGAGGCAGAGGGAGGGACATGGGGGTGACAGAGGAGAAGGGGAAACAAAGGGGGGAGAACGAGGGGGACAGAATATTGGGGGGAGAAGATGGGGGCAGAGAACGTGGGGGGAGATAAATGAGAAGAAGAAGAGAAAAGAAGCAGACATAGAAAAGAAAGAAAGAAAGAAAAAGAAAGAAGGGAAATTAGTTTGAGACCACAAACGCACTACAAGCAGAAAGAGGAAAATACATGTTTTTCTTCTTAAAGGGAGAGGATTTTACTGATCTTTTTAACAAACAGGGGGAGAGTTCAAAGAGGAAAAACAGAAAAACCCCAACAGGAGAGGAAAGCAAGCCGTCCGATCCAAGTGCTGTGTGGAGCAGGGAGGGTCCATTGTGTGTCCACCTCTGTGTTTTATAAAACCACAAACACATGCAAACCAGGCTGAATGCAAACCACTACAATGTGCATCAATCCAAGGAAGAGAATTCAGTTTTTGCGCAACCTTATTTTTTTTCTGAGAGAGAGAGAGAGAGAGAGAGAGAGAGAGAGAGAGAGAGAGAGAGAGAGAGAGAGAGAGAGAGAGAGAGAGAGAGAGCAGTGAGTGACAGCAGAGAGAGAGAGAGAGAGGAGTAAGAGATGAGAGAGAGAGAGAGAGAGAGAGAGAGAGAGAGAGAGAGCAGTGGTGTTCACATGCTATCAGCACAGGTGCCCAGCAGTGCGCCATAATTGGTGTGTGTGTGTGTGTGTGTGTGTGAGTGCGTGTGTGTGCGTGTGCGTGTGTGTGGGTGTGTGTGCGTGTGCGTGTGTGTGTGCCACTTTACATTGTGTTTTCCCTTCACTCGACATGCACACTTCACAGCCAGCGAACACCCCCGTGATTCTATCTACTCAACCTATAGCGCCATTACCCGGACCCGGCCGCCGCCATCCAGAAAACACATCAATCATCCCGAGCCCCGGTAGCGGCGGGGGGGGGGGGGGGAGGGCCACACAACAACCACCGTTTGGAATCAGGTGCTCCGCATTCCACCTCGGGGCTGGGCCAGGGTGTGTACCCCCCCCCCCCCCACAGGGATGGGCCATGCACACTGGACTGTGTGATGTGTGTGTGTGTGTGTGTGTGTGTGTGTGTGTGTGTGTGTGTGTGTGTGTGTGTGTGTGTGTGTGTGTGTGTGTGTGTGTGTGTGTGTGACTGGTTTCTTATACAGGGTGTAGGGGAGAGCAAGGTTGAAAGAGACCGAGAGAGAGAGAGTGCATAAGAGGGTGAGTGAGTGAGTGAGTGAGTGAGTGAGTGAGTGAGTGAGTGAGTGAGTGAGTGAGTGAGTGAGTGAGTGAGTGCAGTGATGAGAGAGAGAGAGAGAGTGAAGTGAGAGAGAGAGAGAGAGTGAGTGAGAGAGTGAGTGAGTGAGTGAAGTGAGTGAGTGAGAGAGAGAGAGAGTGGAGAGAGAGAGAGAGAGAGAGAGAGAGAGAGAGAGAGAGAGAGAGAGAGAGAGAGAGAGAGAGAGAGAGAGAGTGAGTGAGTGAGTGAGTGAGTGAGTGAGTGAGTGAGAGAGAGAGAGAGAGAGTGAGTGAGATTGGGAGAGTGAGTGAGTGAATGAGAGAAAAAGAGAGAGGGATAGAAAGAGAGAGTGCGATTGAGGTAGAGAGATGTGAGTGAGGCAGTGAACGACTGAGTGAGACAGTGAACGAGTCAGTGAGTGAGTGAGAGAGAGAGTGAGAGCGCACGAGAGACAGGGAGATACATAGAGAGAGAGTGAGCGAGCGGGGGAGTGAGCGGGGAGTGAGCGGGGGCTCACCGGTGTGTTGGACTGTTCGATGAGCTTTCGTTCCCACATCTTGAGGTGTTTCTCCCGCTCCCTCAGCTCCTGCTCCTTGGAGCTCAGGTCTCGCTCCAGCCTCCTCAGTCGCTCCAGCGTGGCCTCTATCTCACACCTGTACACATCACACCAGGGTCAGCAGCGTGAAATCACATCACAACATCAGCACCTTCATGCCACATACTGGTGCCATCGACGTCTGGGTCAACATAACATCACAACAACTGTCACAAATCGTCGGCAATAACAGTTGCTAGTGCTTGGCACTTGTTTGTATGAACTTCCCATTCTGTACACCGACAGCGATTAATTGTTGTTTCTTTCTTCTGACAAATGTACGTATTGTAAGTCCCTTTGGATAAAAGCATCCGGTGAATGCACTAAATGTAAATGCGATAAATGTAAACTTTCACGTGGTTTGGTCCGAAAAATACATGAAAATACAGTGAATGTATTCTAAAATATTTCCCTCTATGCAGTGGGAATGTGTGTTGAGTTGAACACAAAGGATGTCATTGTTTTCAATTAAGTTGTCGGACAACATGATCAGCCACAAATGTTCATTATTTAACGAACATGAAATGAAACAAATGGAAGCATGGCACATGAAAAGTCGCCACCGTTTCTCAAATATTTTCCTCTATGCAGTGAAAAATGTGTTTGTTGAAACACAAGGATACCATTGTTTTAAATTAAGTGTTCGGATAACATCATCTAGCTAAAGTGTTTCATAGAAAATATATTTAAAGTCAGCTTTCGGATAAAAAATAAATAAAATAATGGGTATGAAAAACGGTGAAAACAGGATTAAAGCCGCAGTGATCGGTGGGGACGGCTTGCTATTTTGTTCTGGATGTTTCTGCCCAGCAGGTGGGGCTGTGCCGTACACTGGGACTGCAGGGACGTCTCAGTCCTTCCTCCCACTTCGGAAGAACATAAACAAAGGAAGGCCCAGCCCAACCCAGGCCCCCGCCCTCTGCTGTCGCAACCGGCATCCCATCCCGCTCCCGTCAGCGACCAGCGGAAAAAAACAAACCTTTATCATCTGGAGTCTAGACTGTTGGGACTGATGGTTGTGATGATGCTGGCACTTATTGTACACACTCATTGTATGTTTTTACGTCCTGGCACTTAATGTACAAACTTAATGTATGTTGTCTGTCCCGGAACTTAATGTACGCATTTATTGTATGTTTGTACGGCCTTGGACAAAAATAGTACTAAGCATTGTTTATCGTCATATCCTAGCTATGGGTTAGCCTAGCGATTGCTAGTGCTTGGCACCTGGTTCTATGAACATCGTTACTGTACCGACAGAGATATTTTCTCTTTCTTCTGACAAATGTACTTATTATAAGTCACTTTTGATAAAAGCGTCTGCTAAATGCCCTGAATGTTAATGTAAATTACGAGGATCCTTATCTGTTTTTTACTAGTTACTAGTCTAGTATTCATAGGAAAAGCAACTTGATGAGAATAAGTAAGCGATCGCCCACGTTGCAGTAATAGGCTGTGGGGGTTGAACGTTCAAAATGAACCGTTGCCGTTTGCGTTCCTGATAAACAATCACTTTCAACACCCACTCTTTTCCGCTGCATTACGAGTGACTGCACAACGACATTTGACCTTGACACAGATAGCGGACCTATTGCTTATACAGATCACATGTTCGCTTAGGACTGCAATTAAGCAATGACAAAATAGGACCTAGACTTTGTCCTGAGAGCCTTCAAAAGATGGTCTCTGTTGGCTCACCATTTCTCTCTCTGACTTTCCTGCTCACTAACAAACTAACAAAGCACTAAACTGGCTAACGATCTGCTTGTCCTTGGGAGAGCCTGTTGGGGCCTATGAAAGGTGTCACTCACATGAGGCATCCCCAACATCATAACCGTCCTCACAACTAGGACCCTCTGTAGCTCCTCCACCCGATGTACCTGCAGATGGCGTGGACACCACAACACCACAACTCCACCAGACATCACAGTCTGGGGATCTGAAGGAGAACCCCCTCAAACACCACAGACACCACCGACACCACAACTCCACCAGACATCACAGTCTGGGGATCTGAAGGAGAACCCCCTCAAACACCACAGACACCACCGAAACCACCGACCAAGACGGCATCGCAGAGAGAGAGGGAGAGAGAGAGGGGGGGAGAGAGAGAGAGAGAGAGAGAGAGAGAAGAGAGGAGGAGAGAGAGGAGAGAAGAGAGAGAGAGAGAGAGAGGAGAGAGAGAGAGGAGGGGGAGAGAGAGAGAGAGAGAGAGGAGAGAGAGAGAGAGAGAGAGAGAGGAGAGAGAGAGAGAGAGGAGAGAGAGAGAGAGAGAGAGAGAGAGAGAGAGAGAGAGAGAGAGAGAGAGAGAGAGAGAGAGAGAGAGAGAGAGAGAGAGAGAGAGAGGAGAGAGAGAGAGAGAGAGAGAGAGAGAGAGAGAGAGAGAGAGAGGGGAGAGAAAGGGAGAGAGAAAGAGGGAGCGAGCGAGAGGGAGGGAGCGAGAGAGAGCAAGAGCGAGAGAGTGGAGAGAGACAGGGGGGAAAGAGGGAGAGAGAGAGCGAGAGAGAGAGAGCAAAGAGAAGAGAGGGAGAGAGAGAGAGGGAGAGAGAGAGAGAGAGAGAGAGAGAGAGAGAGAGAGAGAGAGAGAGAGAGAGAGAGAGAGAGAGAGAGAGAGAGAGAGAGAGAGAGAGAGAGAGAGAGAGAGAGAGAGAGAGAGAGAGAGAGAGAGAGAGAGAGAGAGAGAGAGAGAGAGAGAGAGAGAGAAAAGAGAAGAGAGGTAGACAGTGATAGATAAGTGAAGGAGAGGGAGAGAGAGGGAGAGAGAGAGAGGGAGAGCGAGAGGCGAAGGAGGAAGACGAGGCAGGAGAAGAAGAATAAAGTGGCAGCTGAGTATCAGGCGGCTCCGTACAGCGCCAGACCTCCAGCTGCTGCCGCGGGCCAATTAAGCACTTCTGACATGAAGAAGAGGGTGATTATTTTAGGCGGCCGTATGGGGTAAGGCGAGGAAGTATATCCAGATGGAGGAGGATTCTTTTGGAGTTTTTCCGTGCCTTTATGTCGCTATCAGTGCAATTATTAACAATCTATATGCACACTCTTAACACGCTTTTTTAACTCCTTTTTTTTCCCCCCTCTTCTATAAGCCATCCACCGCATTTCCTCATTTTTCTTTTGAGCAAGTTGCATCTAACTTTCCCCCCCCTTCCTCGCCAACTCTCTCTCTCTCTCTCTCTCTCTCTCTCTCTCTCTCTCTCTCTCCTCTCTCTCTCTCTCTCTCTCTCTCTCTCTCTCTCTCTCTCTCTCTCTCTCTCTCTCTCTCTCTCTCTCTCTCTCTCTCTCTCTCGCTCTCGCCCGCTGCTCGTAGCGATACGTCGCTCAGAGAGAAAGGAAGGCTGGCTGGCGGTTAATGGATGCTACCGTACCTCCATTCAGCCTTGTTGTTCAGGAAGGAGTTGCACTGCTGGGGCAGCTGGCTGTCGTGGCACATGGTCTCCAGCGTGGTCAAGATCTGCTTGAAACAGGGTCGCTCCTGCACCGACCACCGCGCCACACGCCACACGCAACACGTTAGCACGTTAGCATGTTAGCACGTTAGCACGTTAGCCCGCGGTCGCCCAATACCGGGGGACGATGGACCGTGCGCCCCAGGCGGTGGGTCACTCACCCGGGCCTCGGTTATCCAGCACGTCCTCATGAGCTCCGCGAAGCTAGCCGGGCAGCTGGAGGGGATGGTAAGCCTCTGGAACAGACGGACACACGGACACACGTTTGGGGTTTGACCCGGACTTTGAGTCCTATTTTGACGGCACAGCGGAATTGAAGGGATTCTTTTTGATTCGTTTAGGCGTCTGATGATGTTCGTTTATGCGGGCAGTTGTTTTGATGAAGTGTTTGTCGCCCCCCGAGGTCATGCGTTCTATGTTTACTACTGAACATAATCATGTTTTGGCGGTACAGGGCAAGTCACAGAACATTTCTATTTCGTCAGGTGTACAGGGGGGCAGGTGTTCTGACAGGTGCCAGCCGAAAAAGCCGCTTGAGATAAAAGCGCAGACTAAATAACCGTTTCATAACACTAATAATAAGGAAATGAAGAACATGACATCCTGATGGATACTATCCCAGCGATGAGGAAGCAGAAAGAGCCGGGATGCTGAGGTTGGGTGAAGGGGGAGGTCTGGACCAATACCTCGTTCTTCTCGACCACCAGCCAGGCCACCTGTAGACCTTCCAGGCCTTTGAAGGGAATCTCTCGGGTCAGCATCTCCCACAGCACCTGAGACCACACAGAAAGGTAGAGGGCAGCTCAGTGGCCTGTGTTAACTCACACAACGCTGCCACGAGACGTACAGGCAGAATACGCAGTTTACATCCAAACATGGTGTCTGTTGACACACGCAAATGCACCCTGAGCCCTTACGTAAACAAGTGTTAATGCGTAGCGGGGTTGCATGTTTATATTATTCATGCTAGGCTGAAGTGTCGACTTGAGTGCTGATTCACACAGCCGCGACGCACACTCGTACGCATTATCGCACGCACTCACTCACACAAACAGACAATCACACACAAGCAAATGTATAATCGCACATACACAACATTTTATTGAAATACATTACATTAAATATGCAATGGTGTACAATATATTCAAAGTTGGATACCTCTCATAGTCATGAGATTTAAGACACTGTATGTTATTGATGAATAATTCCTCCAGATTCAGTTCCCATCATCGCTACAAAAAAAAGAGTTCATTAAGTGAATCCAAGAAAAACTGCCCAATTCTAAAACACGTCGGAACGGCAGAACAAGAGGGACACAAAGTTGCTGAGGAGCGTTGCTTCTGCAAAGGTCAAAACCGCAGCTTTAGTCCACTTTACGTTTTCAAAAAAGCCCCAAAGCCTGAACGGAAATGTCATTTTTGAAAGTCTGTCCTTTCCAGTGCGGGAGGAAAGGGCCTGATTGACACTTCACTTCCTCAACCATGCAGTTTGACAAGAGTAAAAAGAAAGCCATTTAACTCCTCCTCCACAAGCCCACCAACCCCAAATACCAGGCACAGGACTCTTTAGGTCCATTTTCTGTGTCTTTCAAGACGGCCCTAAGGGCTTTGAAGCGACCCTCGTTAGGTCCCAAACTTAACGAGCGGCGCCTTCCAGCCACTCACCACGCCGTAGGAGTACGTGTCACACGTCTCGGACACCGGGAGACTCTGGATGACCTCGGGAGCCATCCAGGGGAAGGTCCCCACCAGGGAGACGTGGGTGGTGTGGGACAGGAACCTGGAGGCCCCGAAGTCACAGATCTGGAGGAGGAGGAGGAGGAGGAGGAGGAGGAGGAGAGGAGGAGGAGGAGGAGGAGGAGGAGGAGGAGAAAGGAGATGGAGGAGGAGGAAGGAGGAGGAGGGAGAAGAGGAGAGTTGGAGGAGGAGGAAGAGGAGTAGGTGTGAAAGAGGAGGAGAAAGGAGGGAGAGAGGAGATGGAGGAGGAGGAGGGGGAGGAGGAGGAGGAGGAGGGGGAGGAGGAGGAGGAGGAGGAGGAGGAGGAGGAGGAGGAGGAGGAGGGAGAAAGGAGGAGTAGGGGAGGGAGGAGGAGAGGAGGGAGGAGGAGGAGATGGGGGGAGGAGGAGGAGGAGGAGGAGGTGAAAGAGGAGGAGAAAGGAGGAGAGAGGAGAGGATGGAGGAGGAGGAGTAGGGGGAGGGAGGATTAGTAGGTGGAGTGGAGGGGGAGGAGTAGGGGGCAGGGCGAGGAGGAGTGAGGGGGAGGAGAGCATGGGTAGGGGGAGGGAAGGGGGAGGAGGGAGGAGGAGTTGGGGGAGGGGAGGGAGGAGGAGGAGGTTAAGTGATACAGTGTTTTAGAGGAAAACCTTCTTAGTGGAAACCCATTACCCGATGATTGTTACCAAGTGTAAGTGTGAGTAATACGGTCAAATGGAGGTGCATTTAACCAACCTGCTTCACCATTTACAACCTTCGAAAATATGGATTCATTAGTGTTTCTTTTACATTTACATTTGGGGGCATTTGGCAGATGCTTTTATCCAAAGTGACTAACAATAATCACATTTGTCAGAAGAGTGAGAAACAACAATATATCGCTGTCGAAACAGTAAAGACGTTCATAGTCAACCCATTCCCCGTACATGTTTTGATGTAGTAGTGCTACATGTTTAGTAGTGACGATGTAGTACTTCTAAGGAGACCGTCTTCTAGGTTCATCAAGAGGGTCTTCAACCTACCTTGAGAACTTGATCTGCTCCAATAACAACTGCAAAAGATCATCACATTTCACCGTCAGTACAAGAGCAATATACTTCACTCCACCTTCCCAAATATAATTATTATATATTATATATTATTATATATATATATAATATATATATATATATATAATATTTATATATATATATTATATTATAAGAGATTAGAGAGATAAAGCTAGAGAGATAGAGGGATATAGAGATAGATAAAGATAAAGATAGCTATATAGAGAGAGAGCAAGAGATAGAGAAAGATTTAGAGATATATATGTGTGTAGGTGGGTATCTCCTAGTTATTCCTAGCAGACAAACACTCCCAAACACTCATCACAACACATCCGTCACCATGCGTAATGAAAGTGTTTGTGGGCGCTCACCGTTGCGGGACTTGAGGTCTCGGTGGATGACCTTGACGGGGGCCTCGGCGTGTAAGTAGTGCATTCCTAACGAGGGGAAGTGAGAGTGATCAGTGGGACAACAGACGGCCCGCCCTGTGGCTGTGCCGTCCTGTGTGTGCGTGAGGAGCACTGTGGCCCTTCATCTCCACGGGGAGAAGGCTTAATGAGGGGGCACGCGTCCGCACGGGTCCTCGTACAGGCGACACGGTAATGACGACAACAACGAGGTTCTTGAGAGACATCTCGTCTACAACTGAAGTCGGATCGTGGTCCCCTTAGTTAGGAACGAGTACGAACGGTCTTCCTGCGGTCAGTGCAAACACAGGCAGAGGGTGGTGGCATTGGGGAAGAGCAGCATAGCAGGCCTTAATGCATGAAACCAGATAACATCCACAGCTATGGCGTTGACACTTTGTACCGAGCCTACTGTGGAATCAAATAGATTAGATCTTTATTGTGCTTTTGTGGAAATGTGGTTTGGGTAAAAATCATAAAACACACCAAAAAAACGCCCAGAAAAGAAACAAGATTGTGCTTCAGATACAACACACCAAATCCCTGCAGGAACCGTCACACCAACGGTGAAGGGTGGCGCCATGTGATCGCCGTACCTTTGGCGATGTCGATGGCCCAGGTCATCACGTGCTGCATGTCCATCGCCCAGCTGGCGTCGCTGGACAGGAAGTCGTACAGGGACCCCCCGCTGGCGTACTCTGCAACAACACACACACACACACACACACACACACAACACGACAACACACACACACTCTCATTAATAAACCCTCCGCCGTCGTGGCAACGCTCCACGACACGATAACAACAACAACAACGACAACAACAGCAACAACAAAAAGAAAAGCTGTAATAGAATTGGAAAAACAAATTGTAGATGGCCGTATAATTACACGGCTATCATTCTGGGTGTCAGCGATGTACTATTTGAGTGCCCGCAATACGGGAGCGCGAGTTCCGCCGGCATTATCTAATAACGGCAGCCGGGTGAATCGCCGACAGAAGCGACGCGAGGGCGGCTGACAGTGTGTTGTTTATAAATTGCTCCCGTCAACTCCCTGTCACCACAGATGAGCTCGTTTGTCACAAAGCTTTGAGGAGATGTTGGCACAGTTTAGCACCCCTCCCCCACCTCAACCCACACAAACACACACACACACACACACACACACACACACACACACACACACTCACAAGCACACACAAGCTCTCAAGCACACACATATGCGCAGGCTGACATTCTAACCGACACATATACAAACAGCCATACACACATAGAACCACACGTAAACGCACACACACAAGGTGACATGCACGCACTCACATTAGAGCTGACATGCACTAGTCTCGCACACAAACACAGGCTGACATTCACTAAAGCACATACACTGACATGCACACAAACACGCACACACTGACATGGGCGCAACACACACACACAAAACCCACGAGAGAAGAATGTTAAAAACGATCAGCGTCTTTCAAATTCTGCAGCTTCTAAAACATATTTATCTAATTCTTTTGGAGAACATTTCTACAAATGGCATTTCAACTGCCCCACTCTATGGCAACATAAGAAGGCTTCTGGGCGCTTATGGAACTTGATAACCATGTAGACGTGAATCTCAATCAAATCCTCACGTGAAATCATGTCCTGAATGACAACCACTGATTAGAGGATACATCTGTTTTTGTTTTGAATAGACGCAGGCACACACTGCGCTCTAATGCCTCGTATCAGCAACATGCAGACGCTTTGTGTGTGTTGGGTGTAAGTAAATCCAATAACGACTTGATTGGCAATTCAAATACTAAAGTTATGTTTTAGCCATACATATTCGATGTATCATAACAGAAGAATGGATAGACTATGACTCCCATCCTGTTGTAAACGTTGTCGTTCACATTTATGAGTTAGTTGGTTATTTTCCAATGACCAGCAGAACAGAAAACACATCTGTTTTGATATCATTTTACAACATAAATATTTATTTTTATCATGGCAAAGGTGATCCTTAATTTCCTGTTTTTTAATTTTCATTTTATTGTTACGACAAACCACACACCCGCTGGTTAATCAGCACTAAACCTGTCTGTACTTTGACCTTTTCACCTTATGTCCCTCTTCCACAGATAATACCGTGGATGTTTTCATATTTTCATCTATGGCCCTCGCCCACGTAACGCACATTCACAGACCGGGAAGGCACCCTCAGGATGCCTGGAGACCAGCAGCGGCCACAGGCAGTGTTATAAACATAGCGTAGTCGTACACAGACTATGTTTATACTCCTTTTACAGTCGAATACAGAGTATACGACTGTAAACGGAGTCTGAAAGAGCTGGTCATTATTACACAGAACGGTACAAATAAAACCAAATTAAAAAATGAAGGGATAAAAAACAACCTGGTCTCACAGGAATCCGTGAAATGACTACGGACGCTTAACTCAAAATCCGTGGGATCATTACGGAAACACGCCGATTTCCGTAATATGCGCACGGACACAGATCCCCGTTTCACCGAGTGAGTCGACCTAGTCATACAGGGATCCGTCAAATCAAATGACTATATATATTTAACCTATATGTCACGTGATTTCGTGCTCATGCGCACAACCTTTTTCGTCTTCCGCAGAACGGAATGTCAAACCATTCATTTTGAGTTAAGCGCCCCCGTGGTCGACTCGCTCGGTGAAACGGGGATCTGTGTCCGTGCGCGTATTACGGAAATCGGCGTGTTACCGTAATGATCCCACGGATTTTGAGTTAAGCGTCCGTAGTCATTTCACGGATAAAAAAAGAAGGAAAGTTATAATATAGATATACAATTTGTATATAAAAATATATTCATATTTTAAACGCAAGAAAAACAAATAGCTGTCGTTGATGGATATTATCTGAAGCAAATCATCAACGCAAACAAACCGCCGGTACAGCTGAGTAATGTGGAAATGTAATCTGTAAGCAGAATATTCCTTGTTTATCTGGTGCTAATGGCCGGTGATATGATGGATGGGGACTCCAGCGCCATAGTAACACCACCCCAGTCCTCAACAACATCCCTGCCGGCCCACGGTAGAACCATGCTGGGCTGAGTATTGTCTGGGAGGGATTCTACAACCAGATGGAAAAGCACTGTGGGACGTCAAAGCCCTGCAGCAGGGAGCTCGTTCCACTGCCCCGGTCGACGGTGTTGATAAATGAAGTGTGCGCAGTGTGTGAGCTCAGCTAGTGACAGAGAGACACAAACCGGTGCGAACGATGTCTGCCGTCGAGGTACTCGCCCGATTGCCACAACGAGGAAGAGTGCAACCTGCTCCTTAGTAGCCACCATGAGAAGATTTAAATAGATTCAATATTGATTGATCGGACGACATACCGCACCCGCTCCAGAGAAAACTACGGCTCGGAGAGAGTGGAGATCATTATTAGTTATCCACTTTCCTGGTATGTGATGTGTTGTAGTGCGATTTAGAGAAACACTACACAGTGCAAGGCAGGGTTCGGTCTGGGTTATGAACACAAAGAGTACCCCAAATCTTTTTTTCAATGAGGACCACACAAACATGGCACAATTTCTGAAATTAAAACGTCAAATCAGATTTTTTGGTGGGAAAGGGGGAAATGTTTGCAATTTCTTTTTCGACTCCATTATAATTGTACTTAGGAGCCTTCTTACCTTTTGCCCATAAGCATTTCAGACTCTTATAGCATTATCTCCATAGCCTTCAGCTCTGTCGCCTTTAGCCCTTATAGCCTTCTGCCGCCTTTCATTATTTATCTCCATGAGCGTTTAGGCCGTGTCAAGCTCCAGATTTGAAGCTCTATAGCCTTTAGCCAATGATCCTTGTTGTGTGCCTTTTCCTTCTCGCTTTACTCTCCAGTAGTCATCTTGACCGTTGACAACAGAGAAGGGTATGCGATCCTACAATCTGTGTAGATCTTCAGGACCGCACTCGATCCACAAACACCTCATGGGCTCTCAGATGACCCCTCGCGTTCACCCTGACAGTACCTATTTATCCTCCAAGACACAAACTGCGGCCAACAGACCGACGGTGCGGGCTTTTCCCATTAAGGCCTAACCCGCGTGGGGGGTGGGGAGTGGTTCACGAAGCAGCACATCATAGCTGAAGTGCTGCCTCATGGGGACAGGGTGAGATAAATACCTGTGTCTTCTGCGATGTCCTGACATTTCATCTTTGAGAAACTCACCGGTGACGATGACCGTAGTTAGCGCGCTCCACGATGGCTCCGTAGAACTGGATGATGTTCCTGTGGCTGAGGACGCTGAGGATCTCGGCCTGTGAACACACACACACACATGGGCATGTGAGCGCATGTGGGCATGCACACACATTGAACACGCAAAGAGCGCCAACGAGTGCACGGCGCGAGAGAAGGTACAGGAACACGCACAATAACACACGCAAGCACACATCACACGCGCTTGTACACGCCGACGCACCGTTCACAGACAGGATAGAGTGTGTTAGCACTCGGTCTGTGCGGGAGTGTGTAGCATTGTGTGGTGTCGTGTGCGTGTGTGTGTGTGTGTTTGGTGTGTGTGTGTGTGTTGTGGTGTGTGTGTGTTGTGTGTGTGGTGTGTGTGTGGTGGTGTGTGTGCTGTGTGTGTGTGTGTGTGTGTGTTGTGGCGTGTAGAAGATAGTATGCATGGCTCTGGTGCACTCTCAGAATCAACAAGAGAAACAGAAGGCGGATTTCTTATTCGACAACGTAATCACTTATAATTAACCAAACCAATTGGTTTTATGTGAACTAAATTCACATTAATTGTGTTCCTTGTGAATGGGAATCATTGAAGAAAACCACCATACAAACAGTATTGCTGAGGGAAAAAACGATCTGTGGATCTCTGAATATATATATATAATATTTCCTTTCTTTCTGATGAAGATATTTGATCTCCTGAACAAGCTGTCATAGACCAACAAATATAATAGAATTTCCCTGGAGAGGTTTTTAAAGATGAATCTTTTTGTGCAGTAAGACAATGAAGTTGTCACGTCTAAGTTATCCAAGAAGCCCTCCCAGCTGTAATTGGGCTACAATCTCTCATTTGGCAATAATCTTTTTTTATATAAGGCCCACTATAGGCAGAGAGAGAGAGAGAGAGAGAGAGAGAGAGAGAGAGAGAGAGAGAGAGAGAGAGAGAGAGAGAGAGAGAGAGAGAGAGAGAGAGAGAGAGAGAGAGAGAGAGGGAGGAGAGAGAGAGAGAGAGAGAGAGAGAGAGAGTGGGTGGATAGAGAGAGTTAGCGAGAGAGAGATAAAGTGGGGGTGGATAGAGAGAGAGAGAGAAAATTGAAGGATAGAGAGAGAGGGGGGGGGATGTTGGAGAGCGGAGAGAGAGAGGAGAGAGAGAAGAGGGCCGAGATGGAGAGGAGAGAAGAGAGATGAGAGAGAGAGAGGAGAGAGAGAGAGAGAGAGAGAGAGTCTGAGAAGAGAGCAGAGAGAGAGCGAGAGAGCAGAGAGAGAGGAGAGAGAGAGAGAGAGAAGAGAGAAGAGAGAGAGAGGCGAGGAGGGAGAGGGAGAGGCGGGATGAATGACTAGTGGCTCCAGAAGTCAACACAACCCAGCTACAATGGAGCGCAATTAATCATCATTACCACACGACAATTAAAACAGTATATTGAAAAGCCGCGGGCAATTAGTGACTCCTACCTCGTTCTCGATCTTTGAGCAGCTTTTTCACGGCCACCTCTTTGTCCTGCGGGACCCAGCAGGCGCGGTACACGCTGCCGAAGCTGCCGCCGCCACAGTGCTCGTGGAACACCACCTCGTCGAAGCGGATCTGGACGAAGGACACGCCGGGGGACGCCATCTTGGCCCGCAGCGGCGCCGAGCGAGGGGGCGGCGGGGCGGCGGGGCGGCGGAGAGGACAACAACCGCTCAGCCCTTAGGTGGAGGGGCCCACACCGCGGGGGGGGGAGGGGGCTGTAAGACACACACACACACACACACACACACGCACACACACGTAAAGACACATGTTAACACGCATACACACACGCACAACCACCACTCCGGAGGAGGGGCCCTAACCGCACAGAGGGAGACCTGTATGGCACACACACACACACACACACACACACACACACACACACACACACACACACACACACACACACACACACACACACACACACACACACACACACACACAACAACCTGTCAACCTCAGGAGGTGTCGCCCACGCCGTGTGGGGGGAGGCCTGGCCAACACACACACACACACACACACACACACACACACATAAACACACACAGGCACACACACACACTGGCACACACACACACACACACACACACACACACACACACACACACACACACATGTAAATACAGGCAGGCACATACACATGTAATGACACACACACACAACAACCTGTCAACCCCAGGAAGTCGCCCACGCCACGCCGGGAGGTCACACACACTCAGGCACGTACGTGCACAGGCACACGCATGAAAACACAAACATAGACACACACACACACACACACACACACACAGGCCCGCGAAACACACACACAAATGCACACACACACACAAACACACACACACGCACAAAGGCTGCGCACAAAAGCTCGCAGACACATGCATGCATTCACGCACACACACAAACACAGGCACATGCAGACACACACGTACAGGAACACACTCGCGCACCCACACAAGCACGCACACAAACACACACACAGTGTTTACCAGATGGAACCGGCGTTTGATCCAGCTCTCCGAGTCTCTCTCCCGTGTCTCTAAACACGTTCAGGGAACTTTACAATCCTCTCTGCGGTCTGAGCGGCGTGAAACCGTTAAAACTCCCAGTACCGTCCGTGAGAGGATAACCTCAACACTGGGGAGGCCACTGGGGCAGGCAGGGCAGGGAGTGGCCACTGGCCCTGTCCTGGGACTAATGTCTGTCTCTCTCTCCCTCTCTCCCTCTCTCCTCTCTCTCTCTCTCTCTCTCTCTCTCTCTCTCTCTCTCTCTCTCTCTCTCTCTCTCTCTCTCCTCTCTCTCTCTCTCTCTCTCTCTCTCCCTCTCTCTCTCTCTCTCTCTCTCTCTCTCTCTCTCTCTCCTCTCTCTCTCTCTCTCTCTCTCTCTCTCTCTCTCTCTCTCTCTCTCTCTCTCTCCCTCTCTCTCTCCCTCTTTCCCCTCTCTCTCCCTCTTTCCCCTCTCTCTCCCTCTCCCTCTCTCTCCCTCTCTATCTCTCCCTCTCTCTCCCTCTCCCTCCTACTAGTTGGTGGGTGCTGTCAGAGCAGTGAGCAGCCGGCCTGTGTCCGGGCTGCTGGTATAAGGGCTGAAGCATGCCCGGTATGCGTTCTGTCACTGCCGGGATCACTACCTTGTGCACAGAGCGCATGACGCACGCGGACAGCGTTCTAGAGGGGTCTACAGAACAGTTCTAAACTGGTCTAGTGTGTTCTACAGAACCGTTCTGTACTGTGTTCTAGCATGGTCTACAGTTGGCCTACAGTTCTTTACACTGTTATGAAGTGCTCTTCACTGTAGACCCTGCTAGCATGGTCGACAGTGAGGAACATGCTAGAACGATGCTGTATAGAACTGTGTATAGCAGCTATATGAACAGCTCTATACACTGCTGGAACTGTGAATAGAACTGTACTGTGGAGTCAAGATTACAGTCTCTGTACACCGTTCTAGCAAGTTCTACACTAGGCCTAGAGTTCTCGACAACATTCTAGCATGACTTACCGTACATTTCCTTACACTACAGTAAAGTCCTTACACCGTTGTAGCGTGTTCTACAGAACAGTCCTGTACACTGTTCTACAGTAAAGTACTGTAAACCTTTCTAGCGTGTTCTAAAGTAGAATTCAGAGTACACTTTTGGTGTTTTGTGTGGAGGAAATTTGACAAAGTCATTCAGAAAATAGACTGGTTTTCAATAGAAAGGATCGGCTGTGAAGAGATACTTTGTGAAGATCTCAGCATAACCCACTATCAGTGCCTGTAACTTCCCTATATCAGTGTAGGTTACAAATATCCCATGACTCCTAAACGCACACTTAAAACCACTGTGTGTAATTAAGGGATTGGAACCTTTCGCTTGGTGCGTCCGTTGTTTGCGCATAACAGCATCAAAGGGAGATCATATAATGATATGATTATTGCGGCATAACGAGGCTACAGTAGCTGCGTTGTCGTTCGCGGGCGTCCGACTTTACCGTCGTGGCTAGCGCGGCGATTAGCCGCCGTCACCTGAGCGTTACCCGGGCTGGGATCACCGGAACACGCCGCTCCGCGGGCCGCGCCTCCATTGTCACGGAGGGGAGCCGCACAGGGCTTTGTTGTCGTACTGGTGTCCCCACGCTATACTTAGCGGCTGACACCGCACACACACACACGCACGCACGCACGCACGCACGCACGCACGCACACACACACGCACACACACACACACACACACACACACACACACGCACACACACACACACACACACACACACACACACACACACACACACACACCAAGCACAAACGTACACACACACAAAGGCACGCACACGTACGCACGCGCGCACACACACACACACAGCGCATCCTTTCGAGTAGCCTCGGTTGCGGGGATATTCTGGCTCGTTGCTTCCCGCTTGTTCTCACCTCAGAGCAAACACAGACGCGGGCCTCTGAATGATACGGGCCCGATAGCCGTGCACTGCAGTCACTTAGGAGAGTCAATATTACACAGATTAACCGAGGGGGCGGGGGGGGGTGCTGTCAGGACCTGGTGCCTCATCCCGTTTAGAGGAAAGGCTGTGTGGGATACCGACCTCTAGGACTGATCATGCTTGAGATTTGCAGAGGAAACAACTTTACAGGAATATGATTATTACCCGTATATCCATTTCCTTCTCTTATATTGTTAGGGAACAGAACAGTGTGATGTTAATATTAACTACACATGGGATGGTAGATGGTAAGCCCTATAAAGAGCCTCTTGTAGCGCACTATGGAGTATAAACTTTCACTTTCACACGCATGCTTTAGCGCGTTTTACGTTTATTTCGTTATCTCACAATACTATTATTACTTAATACAATGAATTACCATTCTGCTCGGGTGTTTTGACCAGTTTTGCCCTGTAAGTTGAGTTGTTTTGACTTGCGTGGATTCTGCAGCATGGATTCATTCACACACAGCCATCAAATCAATGTTATGCCGATATAATATCATCCTAATATCCTAAACAATACGTCCGAACATACGCGCATACCGACATACGTACCAACAGCCAATGTGAAGTTCAGAGCCAGCGGTGCAGTCTGCAGATTCCTCTAAACTAGTGAGATTATTTTCCGCAGACTAATATTTCGAGACACTTTACGCACTAACCCGGTTGACGGGTAGAAGGCCTACCAATTCCCTGTTTCCGGGAATCAGTTGGAGTATGACGTTTCGTCTTAAACTTCCCCTGAGCTGTTACGATACAAGTTGCCCAATAGCACGGAATTTTTGTGCCGACATCGCGGTGTGAGCAGAGGGGGCTGGGGCAAACTACTCAAATTCTGTTGACAACAGCGACGCTTGTCGGGGGAAACGGAACAGCATTCAGCAGGTCGAATTGTGAAATGCTTTAATTGAAACAGAATAAATATTAACAATATGGCAACTAAAGAAACTAATAAGTAGGCTATTATATATATATATATATATATATATATATATATATATGCTCTGTAAATATATATTTACAGAGCAGACGCGGGTAAAAAATAATCAAGCACTTTAAGTGGAATTTCAAAGAGGACAGCGTTGACACGAATATACAATGCATACATAACTCTTTTGCATGCTGCAGTCAAAATAAATATCTGTTTTTACAACACACAATGAAGCCATACACATAAATATTTATAAATATAATTCCATACAAAATATTGTAAATAACAGTTTATAAGAAATATGAATGATCTCCACTTTCAGGAATTGGTGTCACACGGAATATACGGTGAAGAAGAACGCAATCATCTGAGGGATGAGATTCCTGGATTGTCTTTCCCGCTCACCACCGTGAAACACCCGATGGAAACGTGGCACATTTGACAAGGCAAGACGTGTTCTTGCGTCCTGTCGTCAAAGATATTGGCTATCACAACAACATCGACGGTAGTGAATCAGACTCGCAGCGCTTTGAAATGTTGTTGTCCGTCTGTCTGTCTGTCTGTCTGTCTGTCTGTCTGTCTGTCTGTCTGTCTGTCTGTCTGTCTGTCTGTCTGTCTGTCTGTCTGTGTGTCTGTGTGTGTTCACGTGTATGTTTATGTGTGCGTGTTTGCATGCATGTTTGTATGTGTGTGAGCGTATTTTTGTGTATGTGTGTGTGTGTGGGGCGGGGGGGTGTGTTCATGTACGTGTGTGAGTATGTATGCATGTGTATGTGTATCTTTATGTGTTTGTATGTGTGTGTGTATGTTATGTGTATGTTTATGTGTGTATGTATGTTTTTGTGTATGCTTGTGTGTGTGTGTGTATGTTTGTGTGTGTGTGTACGTGTGTATGTGTATGTGTATGTGTATGTGTATGTGAATGTGTATGTGTGTGTGTACGTGTGTGTTCCTATACAGCAAGCTCACAATAAAAACACACGCAGAAGCAGCCCATGGCGGTCCCTGCTCTGGTCCTGAGTTCAGGGTCAGCGGGTCAGTGGGTCAGGGGTCAGGGGTCGGGGGTCAGGCGCGGCGCGGCTCCAGGCCCAGGGACAGCCGGGTCAGGGTCCTTTGGTTGTCGATCACGTGGAGCTGGCGCACGTAGCTGCGGACCTCCGGGTGGTTCCGGGCGGACTGGGCCGAGTCCGGACCTAACGGGGTACGGGGACGAGGACGGGGACGGGGGGGACGGGGACGGGGACGGGACAGAAACAGAGCAGGTTAGAGCCCAGCGGTCCCTATAGGAACCCTGCACCCATGCCCCGGGAGTGGATGTGTCATTAAGGAGTTTCTTCTTGCCCTCTGGGGGGTGGGGGGGGGGGGGCTAGGGTCATGGGGGTGTCATAAACATACGGCCTGTTAACCCTTTGAGAATGAACTGTGATTAAGGGCTATACAAATACAGCTGAGTTGAACTGAGCGAGGTGTGGGTAGCGTGGGGAGGGGGGTTTTAAAGGGTCTCACTGAACAGCAGGCTGCGGCAGCGTCTCACGGTCCTCAACGTGTTGGCGATCATCCTCTGAAGGGCGAGAAAACGACAACCAGCGAATCAGAGGAGTCGCTAGCACCACCAGGCGTTTGAGCATTCCGGCGTCGGAAACGAGCAAACCTACCATCTTCTCAAAGTTAACCAGGTTGTCGACGAAGGTCTTGTTGCCCTCGTGGGTGAAGGTCATGTCTGAGGGGGGGGGACGGCAGAAGAGAACGAGGAGATCGCGTGTCAAGACTTCACATCAAAAGGTTTCTAACAGCGGAGCGGACGCGAGAGACACATCGAGATACACGACAGGATGGGAAGACACACGGCACGAGGACTCTGGAGGGTGGTGATTGGTCAGGGCGGAGGTCGCCAGGGGGGGGGGGGCAACGAGAGAGGGGCGCAGGGGGCGGGGGGGGGCGGGGGCCGGCGTGAACCTTTGATCAGCAGTGGCATGAAGGGGATGACGGGCGGCCGCAGCTGGCCCACCGTCAGCCGGTACGCCCGGTGATTCCTGGACGGGTCCTGTGGAAACACAGCACACCGCTCTCACATCTGACGCCGCCGTGTCAAATAGATCCCTCACAAGGGGGGGGCGCACCAAACACAGCGTGACTCGGCTAAACCTGCCCGATCAGCTCCGGGTTCGGGGGGGGGTCACGTGATCTGAAAAGGATGAGTTGCCATCGGAAAGCCTTACCATCAGGTTTTCGAACTCCCCGTAAAACTTCTTGAACTTGCTGGGAAGTTTCTATGAAAGAACAACCAAACGGGCACGTGTTGAATCGGGATTATGTGTGCACAATTATTTCAACAATGAAATGAAATGTACAGGTATTTAATTGTGATGCATGATGCACCCATTAATAATGAATAGCGTTGCATTCAAGGACATAACATGTATTATCAGTATAGGAGAGTGCAGACCAGCCCACCTCCCATGTCTGGCTGAGCCGGCCCACCGCTGGGTTGCTCATCCCCATGATGACGGCGAAGAAGGAGTTCAGGTTCCCGTACTCCTTACAGCTGAGGAGGGAGACACAGGAACACAGAGCGTTAACCTTCACACAGAACAGGGTGTACCACTAGTGGTGATGGGAGGGGTTCCCATGGATGTGCTCTGTTAAAGAATTCCGAGGTCAAACCACAAAAAATAGAAGATTTATAAAGACGTCATGACATTTATAAATTGACTGAGTTTTCTTATCGGCAAAAATATACCTAAATAAGCATCTGTTATCGGCCGATAAAACTTTATTTCGGCCAACCGAAATATTGGTCGGGCTCAAACGATATATCCCTCTGGCTGTATCCAGAGTCTTTATGGCTAGGATTCCTCAGCCCAACCACGGCACGGGAGTACCCTGAAGCCTTCAGGGGATCTGCCTGCAGTCTGACCCTGAGTGGGGACCAAGACCAGGCCGGAGAGAGGGTCTCGCTCAACGGGGCGCTACGGGGTCCGGTGCGGGGAGGAGATGGAGGAGGAGACTCACTGAGCGGCGATCTTGATGAACTTCTTGAAGAGCTGCACCCTCTTGTTGAGCGGGGTGCACAGGCACACCTCGGTGACCACCCACAGCTGGGTCTCGTTGAACCGCCGCAGGAACAGGTC
The DNA here is from genome assembly GCA_900291075.1 of Melanogrammus aeglefinus. Lineage (NCBI taxonomy): Eukaryota > Metazoa > Chordata > Actinopteri > Gadiformes > Gadidae > Melanogrammus > Melanogrammus aeglefinus. The sequence continues at coordinate 95,763 of OLKM01000972.1, read as the reverse complement.
CAGGTTGGCCGTGGTCTTCTTGAAGCGATGCTTCCCGAACGTGTGGTAGATCAGCTCGTGCTGTCAAAGCAAAGAAACCCCAAGGACCCTTCCTGAATCACACTCGTATATACTGTATATCACCCACATATACGTATCACCCATATAAATACTCTGTATTTATCATGTAGTAATATATAATATGGATATTGACTTTTAGAAGGAGTACAGGGGGTCGTGGGCGATAGAGCTACAGAGATATAGATACACAGACATATCAATGTAACATTGTATAGATCAGAACTCCTAGGTGTCTCCGGGACTCGTGATGACTTAATCTATAGAATATATATGGTATATATATGCAGTGTAGACTCAAGGTACTGTGAGTGCGGGGTCATGTGGTCTCACCTCGTGGACGCAGTGGAAGAGCTCCCAGTCGTAGACGCTCAGCTGGTACGCCACGTCCTTGGAGCTCATCAGCTCGAAGGTGGCCAGCGAGCCGGCGGAGGGGCCCTCCTGCTCTGGGAGGGGCACCTGGGGGGGGGGGGGGGGGGGGGGGTGGGGGGTGGGTGGGCACGGTCGCTTAGCAACAGCATCATTGACATCATTGCACCGTTGACATGCACTAGGTCAATGGGGTTTGAGTAGATGATGAACTCGCTCTCTTGATCGCATTGAAACACACAAGAAAAAAAAAGAGGAGGATTTTTTTTTTTACAGATGTGGGGACATTCCCCGCAAGGGATAGTAACCAGTGTTTGCAATTTCATAGTTTTGACCAAATAAAACAAACAATTCAAAGAGTCGAAAGAACAATAAAATAAACAGGAAGAGTCGCAGAAGTGAGCTCCTCAAATCAGTAGATGAAAACACGTCAACATGTAGGGTCGTCGACAACGCTAAAACAATTAGACACATGGATAAGTACAATGATAGGAGAGAGAGTATGAAGAGCGACGGTACAGGGGGCCACAGGTGTGACGGAATGGGGGGCAGTGTGTGGCAACACACGGAGAGAGGCCGGGCACACACCAGAGAGTCCAGCTGATCCCGGGTGCAGGCGAACAGACGTCCGTTTACCGGCAGGGCGGAGAACACGGACACATCCCCCGGAGACTGGAGGACTTTATCTATAGAAGAGACGGTGTAGATATAGAGTTAGAGACACATAGATCAGAACACGGACACATCCCCCGGAGACTGGAGGACTTTATCTATAGAAGAGACGGTGTAGATATAGAGTTAGAGATATATAGAACAGAACACGGACACATCCCCGGAGACTGGAGGACTTTATCTATAGAAGAGACGGTGTAGATATAGAGTTAGAGATATATAGAACAGAACACGGACACATCCCCGGAGACTGGAGGACTTTATCTATAGAAGAGACACATGTAGAGATAGAGCTATATAGAAGACACAGATGTCAACATCGAGCCTCATAGATATATAGATAATAGATATTTATGCATCTGAAAAACTAGATGTCACTTAGACTCTTAATGACTTCATAGAAGAAGATATGAACGTTATATATACAGCATAGGTGCGGCATAGACGTAGATATTCAGTTCTAAGACGCCAGATGTAAATGAATGTCTTGTCTCAAGGCAGGCGGAGGAATAGCATGCTGCATGTTCACAACAACAGCCGCATGCCTCTGAAACCAGTTATGCCAGTAAGCCAATTATTGTGTTCCTCCTGGCTCTGTGATGAACCGAAAACACCCAGACTTTGGCCTCGTGATCCCGTTCGGGTCGTAATTATGAAATAACAAATCCGTAGCCCGGGAAACACGGGACCTGGGATCACACTGTAGCCGTGAGCAAAACATTTACGGTAAGATAAATAAAGATATAGTGGTACAGGGCAAAACTATATAAAGGTTTTGTTTTATACAATTTTGTGTTTGTGTATTATCAGTATTTAGTATATTCATATATATTTCCTGTATTCAACTTTTAACTGATTCATCCAAAGTCGATGAGAGTGCAGGACCATGCCAGGACTTGAATGAATTGAATTAGCCTGACAATAGCCTTGAGAACATTGGAGCAGGAACGTGAAGTGAAGCCAAACGGGGTCAACAAAGCAGAGAGTTCAAACAGCATAACAGAACAAGCAGACGGTCACCACAGCCCCATGTTGAATGTTATTACAGAGAGAGAGAGAGAGAGACTGCACTGTTGATAATGTTGTTGTTGAGGTTGTTGTTGTTGTTTTTTTATAGAACTGTGCAACTGGAGGAGGACTGCTCCAAACAAAATTTCGTTGTCTTGTACAATGACAATAAAGATTATTCTGATTCTGATTCTGGGGGGGAGAGAGAGAGAGAGAGAGAGAGAGAGAGAGAGAGAGAGAGAGAGAGAGAGAGAGAGAGAGAGAGAGAGAGAGAGAGAGAGAGAGAGAGAGAGAGAGAGAGAGAGAGAGAGAGAGAGAGAGAGAGAGAGAGAGAGAGAGAGAGAGACAGAGAGACAGAGAGACAGAGAGACAGAGACAGGTTTAGCAGCTAGAGGCGTTAGAGGGGGCGGGACTTCCAACAAAGGGATATTTGTTTACGTAAAATCATTTTGTATATTGAATTGACAATAAAGATTATTCAGATTCTGATTCTGAGAGAGAGAGAGAGAGAGAGAGAGAGAGAGGGGGGAGAGAGAGAGAGAGACGAGAGAGAGGGTGGGGGGAGAGAGAGAGAGAGACAACAGAGACAGAGACAGAGAGAGAGGGGGGGGAGAGAGAGAGAGGGGGGAGAGAGAGAGGGGAGAGAGAGAGGGGGGTGGAGAAGAGAGAAGAAGGGGGAGAGAGAGAGAGGGAGAGAGGGGGGGAGAGACAGAGACAGAGAGAGAGAGAGAGGATGGAGAGACAGAGAGAGTCACAGAGAGGTAGGGAACAGAGAGAGGAGAGAGAGAGAGAGAGAGAGAGAGAGAGAGAGAGAGAGAGAGAGAGAGAGAGAGACAGACAGAGAGTAGGGATAGAGAGGGGGGGGGAGAGAGAGACAGACAGAGAGTAGGGATAGAGAGGGAGCCACTGAGCTGAGCATTAGTTTTCCTTCCTGGCAGCTTATCGTCCCCGTCCACATTCTATAGCCTCCCACCCAAGCCCATTTAGCCCCGAATAAATCACCCCGTGATGGCTGACCCCCCCCCAACCCCCAACCCCCAACCCCCAGCCGGTGCTCCGGATTCCTGCGTCCCGGAGCGCCGGCTGAATCCCATCATCTGATTCGCGGGTGGCCGCCGTTCCTCTCACCTCCGGCCGAACTCAGGCTGACCAGCAGGAGGTCCTGGGCGGCTGACCCCAGCTTGTCGGCCACGGCCTCCACCACCTCGCGGACCGAGGCCCCCACCGCCACCCGGATGGTGGTGTAGGTGTGGTCGCAGCAGTACACCTTGAACAGGACTGGGGGAGGAGAGGGGGAGAGGGGGGGAGAGAGGGAGGGAGAGGGAGGAGAAGAGAGGAGATGGAGGGAGAGGGGGAGAGGGAGATGTGGGAGAGATGGGGGAAGGTGGGAGAGAGAGGTGGGAAAGGATGGGGGGAGGGAGAGAGAGGTGGGAGGGATGGAGGGAGGGAGAGGGGGAGGGAGAGATTTGGAGGGGGGAGAGAGGAGGGAGAGGAGAGAGTTATGGGGGAGAGGAGAGAGGGGGGGGAGAGATGGGGAGTAGGAGAGAGAGGGTTACATTAAATGTTGCGCCACTTTAATGAACAAACGCTAAGCTAAAACATGCTTGTTAAAAGCTTTAGAAAAAGCTAAAAAGCATACACTATAAAAATTCAAGGACATCTTTCTATTTCCAACCAATACGTCCAATAAAGAGAAGGTAGAGATAACATCCTTAAGGCGTAAGATACCAATACTCAATGTCCGCGGTTTACATGGCAGTACCACCCTCATTCATTCAGCGTCGATCCTTTTCACTCACTTTCATCGGTGCCTTTGATTGGCTGACGTTTCTGCAGCTTCTCGTCCCCCATGCTGAACTGCCGCAGGAGGATCTTGTGCTGGGGGAGGGGGGGGTGGTCAAACAGGTACATTCAAAACCCTCACAGCTTTATTGACAATTCAAACATCATTCCACGACACAATGGTTGATGGCGCACCTTTTTCTTGGAGGCTCTGGCGTCTTCAGTGCTGATAAAAATGAAAATAATTAATATCAACACACAAGAAGAGTTTGCCAAATAAACTGAATACATGTCCTATCGAGGCCACGTTACAGACCAGATGAAGGAAACACTAACTTGCTGTTCACGATTTTCTGCAGGTCTGGGAGTTGGTCTTTGAGAGGGAGGACTCTGGCATCAGCTGTTACACACCTCAGAAACTCCTGCAATGACATCTTAGCATCAATGGAAGTAATGGAATATAGACGTGAATATACTTTAGCAGAGCAGTGCACCTTAGCCTGCATGGTGGAGTGTATGTAAGGTACACCTAGCGGAGGCCACATGGTCTAAAGGTGGGTCTACCTGCAGGATCTCTGAGCAAGAAGCCTCAACCCTACCTGCTCACTCAGGGCATGCCTCTTAATCGACGACGAGGTCGCTTTGAGTGAGAGTGACTTGTAGCAGACTTGATGACATTTAAACTAAAATGTTCCCCCAATCGCTGAATGAGTAACCATCCATTTGACACTCCCTGGCTTATAACCCCATCACGTTAGGCTATGGTTGGGTGGTGTACCAGAAGGGGATTGGTCTACAAGACCTGACAAGTTTATTAATTCACATCTGGCTCTTAAGAACAGTGCTTAGCGTCGTGTAGCGTCTTGTCCTAGTTATATTTGTTGTATACGGGGAATGGGTTAAAGTAATGTCAATGCTTTGCACTTGGTTCTATGAAAATCTTTAGATAGATCGATGTTTACTTCAGATAGATAGATGCATCCTTAGAGAGATAGACGCATACTTTATTGATCCAGGGGAAATTCAAAGTTTACTTTGCTGTACCGACGGCGATATATATTCTCACTTTCTCCTGACAAATGTACTCATTGTCGCTTTGAGAAAAGCGTCTGCTAAGTGTGACGGTAAATATAAAGCAATCTTCAGGAGGGGGTGGAGCTCTCCATGGGGGGGTCGGGGGGGGGGTACCTGGAGGAAGGCGAGGGAGGCGTCCTCCTCCTGCAGGTGGTGTCCGTGCACGGCGGCCCAGCGAAGCACCAGCCGCACCACCCTGCGCTTGTTGTTCAGGGTGTAGTCCAGCTGCTCCTGCTCAGAGCCCTGCGACGCCTGGGCCCGGTAGGTGGTCCGCCCCCGTTAAGGACCACCACACGACACACACGGGGGGCCCAGGTGGGGCGAGGGGGCGGAGAGGGGTTGGAGACACAACTATCAATCAGAGGGCGAGGGAGGGAGAGAGAGAGAGTGGGAGAGGGAGGGAGAGAGGGAGAGAGAGAGAGAGGGAGAGAGAGAGGGAGAGGGGGGGGAGAGGAGAGAGAGAGAGAGAGGGAGAGGGAGAGGGAGAGGGAGAGAGGGAGAGGGAGAGAGAGGGAGAGAGAGAGAGAGAAAGCGGAGCAGAGTGTGTGAGTTTAGGGGACAAAGTTACGACGTTAACAGTGTGTGTTTTAACTGTGTGTGTGTTAACTGTGTGTGTCCCTCATCAGGGGAAAGTTGCGACGTCTTTGTCAGGAGTTAAGGAGATAAG
>OLKM01000972.1:85000-88248 GCA_900291075.1 Melanogrammus aeglefinus | reverse complement strand
CGCTCTCTCATACTCGCTCTCAATTTTCTGTCCCTCTCCGCCCTTCTCTCCCCATGCCCTCTCTTCCCTCTCTCTCTCCCCCCCTCGCCCCCTCTCTCTCCCCCTCTCCCTCACCTCTTGCCTCATCGACTCAACCACAACACGCCGCAATGCATGCTGGTACCCAGCAGGCTGCGAGGGGTCAGAGGTCGTACTTGTGGTGGGCGGGGGGGGTCCCCTGCGGGGGGGTCCGGCTGAGGCTCTTCTCCAGGACCAGGACGTCCTGATGGTGCTCCTTCAGCCGCACCGTGTTCGCCTCCACCCCCTGCACACATTCATGTGTTCACATCCAGGTAATGCACTCACTCAGACCAGTTCATGCATTCACATCCAGGTAATGCACTCACTCAGACCGGTTCATGCATTCACATCCAGGTAATGCACTCACTCAGACCGGTTCATGCATTCACATCCAGGTAATGCACTCACTCAGACCGGTTCATGCATTCACATCCAGGTAATGCACTCACTCAGACCGGTTCATGCATTCACATCCAGGTAATGCACTCACTCAGACTGGTTCATGTGTTCACATCCAGGTAATGCACTCACTCAGACTGGTTCATGCATTCACATCCAGGTAATGCACTCACTCAGACTGGTTCATGTGTTCACATCCAGGTAATGCACTCACTCAGACTGGTTCATGCAAACCACCACATAAAGTGCATTAATTCATTCACTCAAGAATGGTTCATGCATTCATGACATCAGGTGCATTAATGCATTCGCGATAATCATCATTAGGATAATTAATACATTATGTCTATCTGCACTTTCAAATGAATACCAGACCACTACAGAGTACACTGACTGCAGTGCTTAACGATTTAAACCGACTCCATGTTTTTTCATGGATTCCTTTTGAGCCCGCGTCTGTGATTAAGAGCTCTACAATCACAGCAGGCTTGACTTAAAAAACAACACTCCATCAGGCCCTGATCTCTGAGATCATGCTCTCTGTGCTGCCGCCTAATGTCAGAGCTGCTCCTCTGTGTGGAGACAGCAACATGACATCACCCCCCCCCCCCCCCTAAGCCCGCTGGATTACGGGGGACGGCCCCCCCCCCCAGACACACAGAGACCCCCACCGTCAGCTTTCTGACGGCTGGCCTCAGACCACCGGAAGGTCACCATGGGGGGTCTTTCTGACCAGTCCAGGCATGAGATTTGTAAGATAAACGACTGCACACGCACGCGTACACACTCACACACACACACACTATCATTATCCTGCACGTTCCAATTCAATTAATGACGTAATTGATGTGCTTTCAAAGCGTTCATAGAGACAATAGAGACCAGGGGAAACTGTATAAGCCAACAAATAAACCGACAATCAGTCGGTTTAATTGATCAGTTGATCTTAGCGTAGTCCGTTTGAAATAACCAGCTCAAACACAATATATGGATCTCCTGTGACTTGAGAGAGCTACAAACAGTAGAGGGCGACAGTGCTGTTTGTTTGCGGACATATACAGGAGATAACCAGTTGTTGGCAGATTGGGGCAGATATCCCGGCCCCAATCTGCCGCGATATCTGCCCCAATACGCCGACGCTCGACGAGAGATGACCGACGTGCCGGGGACTCACCCGTAGGATCCGGTTGAAGTCCTCCTTGTCCACCCGCAGGAAGTGGCAGTTGTCCTCGCGCAGCACGATGGAGGCGGCGCGCGGCGAGTCGTTGACCAGCGCCAGCTTCCCGAAGTCATCGCCCTCATGCAGCGTGCAGACGACCCCCTGGGGAGAGGAACAACACACGGGCACGCCGTCGGAGGGCAGGGCCGCCGACGGACATCGCCGTGAACGCGGGCGTCAACCGTTGTGGTCGCTGGTGCGATCGCGTGACATTTGCTGAGTGAAATAGTATTAGTAGACCAACTACTTGACTGTATATAAATACCCTGTGATCTAATCCACGTGACTATTCTCTTTTGCACTTCTATTTAGATCTCCAAATACATTTCGTTGTCCCTGTACTTTGTGCCGTACTCTTAGACAATACTTTGCACTTTACTCTGCACAATGACACTAAAGTTTAATCTGAATCTGAAACCGAAGGAAATGAGACACCCACCTTTCCGTAGATGACCACGTTGACGGATCCCTTCAGGATGATGTACCATGAGGTGCCCTCCTCTCCCTGACTGAACACTGGGGGGGGGACAACAGCGTCAAACACCAGTGTCAGCTCCGAATCTCGCCGAGGAAAGGAAGGACTCAGAAACCCGCCTCAATAGGTTGTGAAGTTACTCATGAAAACGACAAATAACTTATTTTAAGTTCAGCCTTATTCAAGCTCCATCCATGCAGTGGTTATTAAGATAAATATGAATGTGTTGTTGCCTCTAATGAACAAATCCTCACATAGTGAAAGCCTTGTGCTTGGTGATGCATGCATCATTCTAAGCCTTACACGATATGCATCAATGCTTAACATAAACAAGGAAATGTAAATTATATATAATTTGGGTGTAACTGCATCCGCGTCTAGGTTTTGCAGACGTGCATATTTATTCTGCTTGTCCCCCCTGTCGGTTCGTAGTTGCTTACACACTGTTCCGGCGTTGGCGTGAGACTCAAAGATCAGAACCCCTGACAGCTCTCTCTTCACCTGGAACAAAGAGAGGGGATTCCGGTGTTCCTCTTTATGCTTAAAGGGCACACTTCTTCCAATGCAGTCAGAAAGAAAGCAGCCGCATAATATCACATAGCACATGATTTTGCACTGTGTATGATTGGGCTGGTCCTATATTAAACAGCTAGTAAGCAATGTTTCAATGAATATACAAGCGTTATCAACTGGAACATTTTAAACACAGTGCTTCCACGCGGGGCGCGTTCATTCAGTGTCATCAATTGTGCCAAAAGTCTTCGCAAGGGGGGATTTCGGGACGCACATCTCCAGAATGTTTACTTGGAAACAGTTTGACACACACATTGAACATTATGCATTTAACATTATTATTATTATCATCAATCTGATGGGCAAAGGTGACAGGGTGCTGATTACAGTCATCAGTGGTCGGCCGTACTCACAGTGATGGATAAATGGGATAAGGCTTTTATATGCAGCAGCTCTTCATAGATGATCTCCAAATCGTCTGCTGTCCTCTCTGACGGGCTGGAAGACATGAGTTAGCATCAGTTCAATTAATAAAACCTCTGAAAACCCTGAACGCAGTCAAACAAACAGAAAAAACGGATT
>OLKM01000972.1:62500-77500 GCA_900291075.1 Melanogrammus aeglefinus | reverse complement strand
CTGCGGCTGTTTTCCATGACACCGTAAGGCGGGGACAGCAGGCCGGCCATGTACTGGTGATAACTCTGGGAAGACAGGAAACAGCACAGTCAAAAACAATAATCACATTTCTTCCGTCCTACACTGTCTTTCGTCTCGTAAAGACAAAAATACTACATCGGGCGACATCATCAGCGTGGAAGTTAAAGTTAAGATGACAAAACGAATGACCCGTGTGTGTGTGAGAGTGTGTGTGTGTGTGTGTGTGTGTGTGTGTGTGTGTGTGTGTGTGTGTGTGTGTGTGTGTGTGTGTGTGTGTGTGTGTGTGTGTGTGTGTGTGTGTGTGTGTGTGTGTGTGTGTGTGTGTGTGGCGCGCGCGCACATGCAGTATACGAGCCATGTTTTGCACGGTGTGTGTGTGTGCTTCAGAGTAAGACCGTAGTCGTCGGGCTGCCAGGGCTGCAGTCAGAGGCAGATTAATCAGGGCATAACAGTGGCTGTAAGGAACTCTCACAGCCACTGGGCCCTGCGTATTATGTAATACGCATTTCCCTCTGCCCATTTGTTCGTATAAATGTCACGTCTTTCTCTTTGTGACAGCCCAGAGGCGTCATATCAGAGACGGGTCAAATGCAGTTTTTTCAGCAAATAGTATAACTAAGTAGCTCTGGGGTTTGTATATTCTATGCAGCTGTCTAACTTCACCCTATTAAAGTATAACAAAATAAGAACTTGAAGTAATATGACTACAGTGTAACAGTTTGTGTTATTGACCGATTCGATGGATGTAATGAAGCTGGGGTCCATCGGTCTAGAGGTTACACATAGAGGTAAGAGTACAGTGTGAGCTCTCTGAACGAGCTCTGATAGAACAGCTTATTGTGGTCCGCTTGGCAGCAGAGCCCTCGACAAGGTCGCCAGAGACCCGCTGAAAGGCAGGAATCGGGAGTCATCTGATACATTATGACAAAGTGCTCTCAGAGGTCGCGCTTTAAATTAAATTCTAACCTCCGAGGTCGCGTAACCGCATTAAGAACATCAGAATCCCCTCTCCACTCCCCTCTCCCCTCTCTACCCTCCTACAGAAGCCATTTAAAATCCCATAATGACCTCATTAAAAAGAAAAAAATGCTTTCTCACTAATCTTCATGAAAAGCTGTGAAATCGACTTGGGAATAGCCGAACCGTGTGGAGATAAACATCACCATTCCAGATTCACAATGGCCTTCATCAGCCTAGACGCAAAATTCTATTCACATCATTTAGCAGACGCTTTTATCCAAAGAGAAATACAGTGAAATACGTCATTCTTACACATCTCAATAACGAGCAGGTGTGTGTGTGTGTGTGTGTGTCAGGGAGGTGGGGTTGGGAAGTCTGCGGACACCGGGCTTGGAACAAAGAACCTTTCGGCTCCGACGCGAGCAGCTTCTGTCAGGGGACTTAAGAAGCACCCGACGACGTTAGCGGGACCAGAAGAGGAAGCTGATGGAGCGACACCTCGTGTGGCCAGAGAACCACTTTGAACTGGCGGTGAGGCGGGACAGTACTGGGTCCACTGGGCGCTGGAGACGGAGGAGTGGCACGCTGGCTGGTGCGGGTGGAGGCGGCAGCAGCAGCTAGGGTGGGGATGTTTTTTTAAGATTGGATTAGTGGGGGATTAAGAGCATTGTAGGGTGCGTAAAACCACTCGGTGTTTATTTTGCTAGCGATGACGTCGCAGCCCGCGCTGCACTCGCTGGGACTCCTGCTTGGGGGTCGGGGACGAGGGAATGTCACGGGAAAAACAATCGCACACGGAAACGGAAAAACGGCTAGCGAAGCATGTTGGAGCTAAGTGGCGTCGCTTCACGAGAATAGAGTCGGAGGCTTTCCACCAACGAAAATGGGAAGCTACCTTTGACTGACTTTGTTTTTTATTTTGTCTTGCATTGCAGATTTCACCATGTGTAACATATCTTAATTTTCCCTTAGTACCAATAATTCACAAGGACTATAAATCAAAGTAAAAGTAAAATCCATCAGCCTGATACAATAGTACACTTGTATTGTATTGTTTCCGATGTGGAGCGGGATGTAGTTCATCTCCTCCAGGAATCCATAAAGATGATGTATCTTAATATGAGTTTATCCTTCTTCCTTCCTGCCTCCCGGCGGCAACAAGAATGGACTTTATTTGGACAATGCATTACGTCACGGCTACGCCGACGGCCACATAAACATTAAGACTTTTGGTAGACAGTTACATAACATTAGTATTCCACCAGCACCCTGACCCTCTACAATAAAACCCAACAACTACAATAAAACATAAACCGTTTTAATGCTGTTCCTTTTTATCCTCAGCCGGCAGAGTGCCAAGAAGGAATTTGGCCTGACTACAGCTGCGTATTATGTGCTCAATGCTAGTTTATGGAATTATAATGGTAATAATAGATCTATGATGATCATAGCCTGCTCTCCACACAAAGGGCAAGGCATGAAACGGTTTTAATGGGATTGTAAAGTACCGCGACACTACGCATCAGTCCAAGAAACCGTCAGAACTTTCGAGGAACTGCTGCAGCCAACGTGCGTAAGTACTGTTTAAGGACCTTGTTCAAATCTATGGTGAATCAAATCATAATGGAGCGAGGAATGGGATGCAAACTATTTTAAAACCTACTTCAACGCGAATCCTCAACATTCTTTCCAAATACATTTGTCATTCAGATCCATAAAAGTTACTTTGTAGATCAAGTATTTCCTTGCATTATATCAAGGCATAACTATGGATGAACAGCGTATTAAACAGGAAAAGTCGAACATATATTTAAGTTTAAGTAATACATTAGAAATTTATGTAATGTTATTTTTCAAAATCAACTGAAGTACTCAGAAAAATATGGACATATGGGCATTCAAAGAGGGAAGACATCCTAATTAAAGATAAGACGGACACACACCTTTAACAGGAAAGCATTCATCACCGATGGTAAAAAACAGACTTTAGCCCCCCCCCGACCTCCTGGACCTACTACTACCTCAGGGTCACACACACACACACACACACACACACACACACACACACACACACACACACACACACACACACACACACACACACACACACCACACACACACAACACACACAACACACACACACACACACGTCCAGACCTGGCAGTGTGTGCCCTGGTCCCCCTCTCCTCCGGGGCCATGCTTATGCATGGCCCCCCCACCCCCCACCCCCCCGCGCCCCCCCCCCCCCCGGAGCTGCGCTCTGCATGGGTGCACACTTGTGTGCATTGAATTATTCACCCGGATTACACAACGCGTGCATGTTCTCCGCGTTCTCCGTCAGACTCACACGATTGCCGTGTTTTGCGGGACGTATCCGGAGGTCCGAGACGGATACACGATTTTAAGAAGCCTTTTTTTTTTCTCCGCTATTCAATTTCAAAATACCGGCTGTAATTTCAGGCTACATGTTATGTTATGTTATACGTTATTCTTCACTTGTTTCCACGAATTCAAAGCTGAAACTATCTGTAATCTGGTCGGCATTTCATCCCTGGTGTGAGAAGAAAAAGAAGAACCACTGCAATGCTGACAAGTTTGACCATGCCTGTCTTACCGGGCGCTGCTGTTGGCCGGGGGCCCCTCGTCCAGCTCTACCACCAACCGGTCTGGTTCCTGACACCTCCTCTGTCCACGGGTTGGCGCCCCCCACCCTGGGGGGGTCTGCCGTACAGTCCTTGACCCCTCTGTCCACCGGGGGAGTCTCGTCTGCGGCCCGGAGAACTTCCTCCACAGGGGCGTCTAGCGTTCGGTCCAGGCCTTGTGTGAGTCCAGAGTGCGGTCCAGACCACCTGGGGTCTACTATGAAGTCCCGACGTCCCGACTAGGTCCAACTGGGAGTTTTGACGTGCGTTCCTGACCCCTAAATCCTCCTGGGAGTCTAGCATGCAGTCCCGACCACCAGGTCCAACTGAGGGTCTGGCGTGGCGTGGCTGTGGCTGTGGCCCCTGGGGGTCTAAGGTGCGGCGGGCTGCGGTGTGGCCCCTGCCTCCATGCTGCTGTCAGGCCAGAGAGAGCAGACTGACACACGGGGGCCGGCAGAGGGCCAGTCCCCGGCTCACTTCCTCCCAGCCATGGTTGCTAGGCGATTACTCCCTCCCTCCGCCCTCTCTCCCTCGCTCTGGCTCTCCCTCTCTATTGCTCTCTCTTTATCTCTCTCTCTCTCTCTCTCTCTCTCTCTCTCTCTCTCTCTCTCTCTCTCTCTCTCTCTCTCTATTGCTCTCTCTCTCTCTCTCTCTCTCTCTCTCTCTCTCTCTCTCTCTCTCTCTCTTTACACTCTCTCTCTCTCTCTCTCTATCTGCTCTCTTTATCTCTCTCTCTCTCTCTCTCTCTCCCTCCACTCTCTCTCTCTCTCTCTCTCTCTCTCTCTCTCTCTCTCTCTCTCTCTCTCTCTCTCTCTCTCTCTCTCTCTTCTCTCTCTCTCTCTCTCTTCTCTCTCTCTCTCTCTCTCTCTCTCTCTCTCTCTCTCTCTCTCTCTCTCTCTCTCTCTCTCTCTCTCTCTCTCTCTCTCTCTCTCTCTCTCTCTCTGTCTTTACCCTTGCGCTCTCTCTCTCTCTCTCTCTGTCTTTACATTCTCTCTCTCTCCCTCTCTATTGCTCTCTATTTAATCTCCACTTCTCTGCTCTGCCGCTCCCTCTCTTTCTCCACACACTCTAACTCTGTTCATCCGTCTCTCCTCCCTCTCTCTCTCCTCCCCCCTCCTCTCCCTCCCTCCTCTCTCCTCTCTCTCTCTCTCCTCTCTCTCTCTCTCTCTCTCTCTCTCTTCTCTCTCTCTCTCTCTCCTCCCTCCCTCTCTCTCTCTCTCTCTCTCTCTCTCTCTCTCTCTCTCTCTCTCTCTCTCTCTCTCTCTCTCTTATCACCCTCTCTATCTCTCTCTCCATAAAATACAAATCTGACTCTTTAATTCAATATTTTTCCCTGAACAGCATCTACCAGACTTTGGCACCACTTTTACTCCGTTTCCATTTCCTCTTAGTCCAACGCCCCTGTATGTGGTAACGCGGCCTGGCGTACGTGATCTGTATGTGATGTGACGTCACATACGTACAGTAAGTGCTGTTGCATGTGATGTGCCATTACACCTGTACGTGATGTGGCGTTACATCTGTAAGTGATGTTGCATTACACATATGATGTGGCAATCCATCTGTATGTGAGTTGGCGTGACATCTGTATGTGCTGTTGCATTTGACGTGGCGTTACATATATGACGTGGTGGTACACCTCGATGTGCCGTTGCGTTACATATATTAGGTATGTGAGGTCCAGGGTTCCTGGCTCCGTTCACATTAAGCCTCTCCTCTCTGAAGAGGCCCTTTTATCTCTGACCTTGTTGGCGATCACCGACTCACAGGACAGCTGTGTTCTAAACTCGTTGGGTCCTTAAAGGGATACGCAGAGATATCTGCCCGTCTTACACAGATTCAGATACGTTGGTTGATTGGTTGAGTTCACTGAGTTAGAGTTTGCTTTGAGTTAGCCGTCTCCGTTGACACGCAGGAAAACAGTAGCTTAGCTCCTGTTGATGTGAGGGGAGTCCACTTTGATGGTGATATCACCGTAACACATTGGCATGGTCCCTTTCTTTGGACCAAATTATTTTCTCTGCCATACTGTCTCTCATACTTTTTTTTACCTCATATGAATCCGTATTAGGATTGCTTTCAAATCTTAGCAATCTTTTTTTCTTTTCATACATATACAAATTTAAGAACGACGAATTACAGACGCATTTTTTTAAATTCCGTGAAGGATCCGTACGACTTGACGCAACTAATCCATCGAGGTGGATTCTGCGCCCGGTGGGACGCCATGTTGAAAGGGCACGGGGTACCGTGGAAAACACGGCACTGGGCCACGGATCGAGTGGGGGGTGGGGGAGGAGCAGGTGGGGATCAATGTGGATCTGAATCCCCTCGTCCTCCGGCACTCAGCGGCACACAGCCCAGCTGCTGGGGAACCCAACAAACGCCCTGATTACCAGAACGCAAAGGGAACTAATGGCACATTGAAACCACAGCTTGTGCTCTGGTGTGGGAAAGGCATGTGCTTTAAGTATGACCACTCACTCTGTTTTGACGCATGGATCTTTTGGTAAACGTGTTACAAAAATAAAAATGAATAGACAGTCGTTTGACAAAGACTTCTGTTGCAGAATTGTTTTAGAAGGGTCTGCTACTGTAAGAATTTACATAACTTAAAACTGAAATTAAATATGCATCATTCACACATTCTCTGCTTCGTGTTACAACTGTCTGTGTATCACGCGGAGTCGCCCATGAGATGAATTGGATGTCTTGTGTATGGATATATTCTGAGAAACGCTGTGGAAGATGTAAGATATCTTGGACACAACATGGTGGCTAATGTACACGCACTGCGTTTGTGCTCTGTACTCCAGGAATATGTTGGCGTGTTCCCATGGAAGCCATCTATCTTCACGGATAATGTAATAGATCACATTGAACTCTTTTTCTAAGTGATGTAATTACGACATCATTGATTAAATCACAGCGCAGTCCACTTGACTACAGGGGACCTAAGCATGAAACAATGTTCAGCACACTCACTGCCATTAGTTCATGGCATTATGGAACTCCTTAATGCTAAATGCGTACAGGTCTTAATAAAGTGTTACGGCAATTTGTTCATTGACCAGTTTTTATTTTCCTTTCCTCTTCTGGTTACATTCCAGACCTCTGAGGAATAGATAAGGAAATAAACAGCAGCACTGTTGATGCAAATCTTGCTACTCTTCCCATGCGTGTGTCTGTTTATGTGTGCATCCACGCGTGTGCATGTGTGTGTGTGTGTGTGTGTGTGTGTGTGTGTGTGTGTGTGTGTGTGTGTGTGTGTGTGTGTGTGTGTGTGTGTGTGTGTGTGTGTGTGTGTGTGTGTGTGTGTGTGTGTGTGTGTGCTTGTGTGTATCCGCTGTGCACTGGGAAGGAATCTGGCTCGCTTTTGCCTATAGCTCGGAACTATGAAGGACCCCCTCCCTAGTTACACACACACACATGCATACACTTACGCACGCACACACACACACACACACACACACACACACACACACACACACACACACACACACACACACACACACACACACACACACACACACACACACACACACACACACACACACACACATTTACACACACGGTCAGACCCCAGAGGCCACACACTGAGTCTCTGCCACTTCCTGTTCATCAGCTCTCTCTACTGACTGCCCATCAGGGAGCCTGCAGGACCCACTCCTCCTCTCTCCACCTCCTCCTCCACCTCCTCTACCTCCTCCCTCTCTCTCTCTCTCCTCCTCCTCCTCCTCCTTCCTCCTCCACATACACCTCCTCCTCCTCCTCCTCCTCCTCCTCCTCACCTCCACCTCCTCCTCTTCCTCTACACATCACCCTCCTCCTCCTCCTCCTTCTCCCCCTCCTCCTCCTCCTCCTCCACTCCCTCTCCTCCTCCTCCTCCTCCACCTCCACCTCCACCTCCTCCTCCACCTCCTCCTCCTCCTCCACCTCCACCTCCTCCTCTTCCCTCACATCACCCCTCCAATCAACAGGCAGACCTCCAGCTGGAACACACCCCACCAAGAGAGAGCTCCAACGTTCCTCTGTAAGCCAGCCCCTTCGCCTGTAGCCTGCCTCTGAACAACCTGCTGCAGTGAAGGTGTAATGTTCCCTCACACTTACAGTCACTGTTCTGACGTGACCTTTTAGGGACGCGTTTGTTTGTGTTTTGGAGTGGTCAGGGGAGACCAATCCGCCAAGAGAGACTCGAGTGTGGGGGGATTTATTCCCTAAAACAAGAACAAGGTAGACCAAAATGTAAACGGGGAACCCCACATAAAATAAAAGCGTTAAACAACTGAATGTTGTGACGGATGTCTTAATTAATATAAGTCCTTTGTTTTTGATTTAGTTGTGAGTTTGTTTTGTTTAGAATAGAGAATTATGGAAATATATTATTAATATATATGACAGAGAGTTTTACCATATATAATATCTTATGGCAAACAAACCACGAGTTCTGAAACTGAAAAGTCAGTGTGTAAGTGTGTATATGTGGTGTGTGCATCTTCCTGTGTGTATCTGCCTGTGTGTGTGTGTGTGTGTGTGTGTGTGTGTGTGTGTGTGTGTGTGTGTGTGTGTGTGTGTGTGTGTGTGTGTGTGTGTGTTGTGTGTGTGTGTGTGTGTGTGTGTGTGTGTGTGTGTGTGTGTGGTGATTGTAACAGCTCTCCTCCCCGGGAGTCTCCATCTTAGCGGCGGCCAGACACAGGAAACAAAGATATGATGAGGAGATCTGAGGCTGTGTGTGCGTGTGCGTGTGCATGCGTGTGCGTGTGCATGTGCTTGTGCGTGCCTGTGTGTGCGTAGACTGGTTATGCAAGCATTCACGGACCAGAGTCCTTTGGGAGCAGTCATGGACAGATATGAAATGTAAGGGTCTGATAGGTTGGGAATAAAACATAAAATATGTATGTACAGAGAGTCATTAAAATGTCTGTAACTATAGAGAGATGTTTTTATGACTGGAGTATAGAGATGTTTTAATGGCTTCCCACACATTGTGTCTCCGTGGCAGTGTTACGCATGCAATTCCTAAGAACAAAATAAATGATAAAGTTATGCCTGTTATCTCTGTCTTAAAACCCATAAAAGACTCATATGTTCCACATATGAAAGTGTGTTTGTGTGCATAACCCATGAAACCGTTCTGAAGTCTTTAAGCTGTAGATTAAAGTGTGTGTGGGGGAAAATGAGTGCGAAGTCAATAATACTCTTGTAATCGTTAAAAAGAGATCCATGCCGTCTGGGTTGTCCAGGCCCGGTGGTCCCAGACTGTCTCCCTCCTCTGTAGGAGG
Organism: Melanogrammus aeglefinus; assembly: GCA_900291075.1. NCBI lineage: Eukaryota > Metazoa > Chordata > Actinopteri > Gadiformes > Gadidae > Melanogrammus > Melanogrammus aeglefinus. The sequence goes on along the minus strand of OLKM01000972.1, from coordinate 68,595 downwards.
ACTTTTACTTTCCTCTTCCAGGAAGTGGAGGTGTAGGAGGTGCAGGACTGTGTACCCCACGTTCAGACTGTGTCCAAAGCTCAGCCTCAGCTCTGAACCCCAATTCTAAACCTAGACTCTAAATCCAGACTCTTAACCTAGACTCTAAAGTTTCTAAACCCAGACTCCAAACCACGACTCTAAACCCAGACTCTAAACCTTGACTTTAACCCCCACGTTACGACCAGTCCTCCAAACAGTCAATACATATTCTGCATATTTTCAGTGTTTTAAATATTTGAATCATGAATCATTAACACAGCTGGTAAGAAGTGTGATGACCCATAAATCTCTTCACATAGCAACCACCGCCTTCAACATCCAGCCGGTGCCGTCATCATCGCGGCCACAATGTGACAGGAAAGCGTGTAAATCAGTCGGTTTTCAGTACAGAACGCAGCCGGGAAACATTGTGTTTTATGAGCCGGCGTATAACAACAGCCGAGGCGGACGCGCTGATTGGTGGACGGACCCGACAATCAGAGTATCATTGGTCGAGGCCTTCCCCATAGTAGCGTAAACAACAAAGTCAATGTCGCGGTGTGAATTATAGACGATACGTCCGACGGAGTTAACGCAGCGCACGGACAGCAAAGAGGAGACTGATGCCAGCCGTTTTTAAACGCCCTGACTTGTAGCCTATACATTAATTAAGGACAGCTGTCCAATAGAAACACTAATTGACGAAGAAAGAGGAGAGGGAGAGACCTGTGATCGTTATTCTGTTGCATTCACAACACTTGGAAGGAATTCACCGCCGGATTCAAGTGAACAAATGTTTTAAGAAAGAAAATATAGAAGTAGAAATATCTATATGGTTAATATGACTAAATATGTAGGCCTATCATAGATTGGACTAAAACTGTTCGCAAAAATATATATTAAATAAAATCGAAAAAAAAAAAAAATTCATATAAAATAGAGTAAATACAACAAGAAAGAGAACCCAAAATAGTCGTAAGAGAACCGTAATGTCAGAGTTATCCTGAGCCCTGATCTGATATGAAGACCGGGCCGGTATTGAGACACAGACACAGGCCAGAGTCTCACACCCTGGGGCTCACCCGAACAAGACCTCCTGATATAGTAGGATAAACCTGGGGCTCACCAGAACAAGACCTCCTGATATAGTAGGATAAACCTGGGGCTCACCGGAACGAGACCTCCTGATATAGTAGGATAAACCTGGGGCTCACCGGAACGAGACCTCCTGATATAGTAGGATAAACCTGGGGCTCACCGGAACAAGACCTCCTGATATAGTAGGATAAACCTGGGGCTCACCGGAACGAGACCTCCTGATATAGTAGGATAAACCTGGGGCTCACCGGAACAAGACCTCCTGATATAGTAGGATAAACCTGGGGCTCACCGGAACGAGACCTCCTGATGTAGTAGGATAAACCTGGGGCTCACCGGAACAAGACCTCCTGATGTAGTAGGACAGCCCTGGGGCTCACCAGAACAAGACCTCCTGATATAGTAGGACAGCCCTGCTCAGGGGCAGTAAAACAGCGAGAGTAGCTCTTTAACAGAGTGACTTACAGCTCAAGTCATGGGTTTGCGGCCCGGACGTTGGTTGATGCTGATGTGCATCCGTTAATCGTAAACACTATTGTAGTGTTAATGTTTTCATATGTACACGGCTCAGGTAAGTACCAAGTTTATTACCAGTTTTACATTTTGAGTTTCAAAAAAATGAAAAGCCCACAATCAGATGAGCTTAGATGGTAAGCCTCTGTATTTCTATCTTAAAATTGGTTGTAAAAAAAACGAGTTGAATTTGGAATTTCTAATTTCTAATCAAAATGTTGTTTAAATGTACTTGTATACGCCTTAAATTATTATTATCAACATTAACGTTATCAAGAGTTCCGTCAATAAAAATGTGTATTTTGTGACACTGCAGCACCATCTAGTGGAGCACGCCGGCTCCTACAGGAGGAGCCAGCGAAATGTCATGCAGAAAATAAAAGGTTAACTAAAGAGTTCAGACTTTAAATAAAACAAGGCCCCTTCCGCACAGCCGAGCTTCTTAGTTACACTTAAAACCCATAATCAATAATACAATAAGGTTTAAAGCGCTGACTGACCGCAGTGAGACAAACAGCAATCTCAGCAGAGCTGAAACCACACGGGTATGAATAATAAAGACCAACAGGACACAGTATTACACACTGTACAATTTACACATTGCTCTCAGGTTGACACTGTAAGTTATATAAATATCTGTACTTCCTCTGTCAATTGTCCATAATTCTATTACCGTGAATAATTATCCCTAATGCGTTTAATAATGTATAATAATAATGTGAACTAGGCTATTTGGATGCAAAAAACATTTTGGTAAAGAAGAGCAAATCATATAGGAAACGTTCAGAGCCTAAACCCATGTTTCAGCTAAAATATGAACGCTATAGCATTCAAAGAAAATGTGCTTTGGTCTGAGAGTTCTAAGAAGGGGAATTTCTTATCGTCATGGTTACAGCCCAAGCCAAATTTGCTCCAATTTGTTTTTAAGCTGTAGTCAAAGTGGTTTTAGCGTAGCATCAGTGTGAGCGTCGCCTCGTGGGCGCGTCACTCAGACCCCCCCCCCCCCCCCACACACACAGAGGAACAGCCTGTCACTCACTCCCAACAAAGGAACAGCCTGTCACTCCCCCCTCATATAAGGAACAGCCTGTCACTCCCACCCCCATAGAACAGTCACTCCCTCAACAGCCATCTTCACTCACTCCCAACAAAGGAACAGCCTGTCACTCTCCCCCTCATAAAGGAACAGCCTGTCACTCCCCCCCTCAAAGGAACAGCCTCTCACTTCCCCCGCTTCATAAAAGGACAGTCCCTGTCACTCCCCCTCATAAAGAACAGCCCTGTCGCGGCCCCCTCATAAAGGAACAGCCTGTCATCCCCCTCATAAAGCAACAGCCCTGTCACTCCTCCCCCTCATAAAATGAACAGCTGTCACTCCCCCCTCATAAGGAACAGCCTGTCACTCCCCCCTCATAAAGGAACAGCCTGTCACTCACTCCCAACAAAGGAACAGCCTGTCACTCCCCCCTCATAAAGGAACAGCCTGTCATCACCCCTCATAAAGGAACAGCCTGTCACTCCCCCCTCATAAAGGAACAGCCTGTCATCACCCCTCATAAAGGAACAGCCTGTCATCACCCCTCATAAAGGAACAGCCTGTCATCACCCCTCATAAAGGAACAGCCTGTCGCTCCCCCCTCATAAAGGAACAGCCTGTCATCACCCCTCATAAAGGAACAGCCTGTCTCACCTCCCACAGACGCCTGAAGTCCGTCTGTCCGAGGCGCAGCAGCTCGCTGGTCTCCCGGGTAACGATGGTGGCGTGGCGCGGCCGGTCGTCCAGGACCGACTCCCCGAACGCCGTCCCGGCCCCCAGTGTACAGATGGTGACCGCACCCTAGGACAGAGAACCAGGTGAGGGCCAGGACCAGGTGAGGGCCAGAACCAGGTGAGGGCCGGAACCAGGTGAGGGCCAGGACCAGGTGAGGGCCAGGACCAGGTGAGGGCCAGGACCAGGTGAGGGCCAGAACCAGGTGAGGGCCAGGACCAGGTGAGGGCCGGAACCAGGTGAGGGCCAGGACCAGGTGAGGGCCAGGACCAGGTGAGGGCCAGAACCAGGTGAGGGCCAGGACCAGGTGAGGGCCCCTCCCTCCATCTTGCAGGATCCAGGGACCCCCAAGAAGGACTGATAAATGGACTGCATTTATACAGCGCTTTCCTAATCAGTGGCCACTCAAAGCGCTTTACAGGTTTGCCTAACATTCACCCATCCACGCACACATTCACACACCGACGGCAGCGTGAAGCCTGCAAGGCGAAAGCCAGCGCGTCGGGAGCAGCTAGGGTGAGGTGTTTTCTTGCTCAGGGACACCTCTCCGGGGAGCCGGGGATCGAACTAGCAACCTTCCGGTGACCAGCCCACCCGCTCTACCTCCTGAGCCACATGTCGCCCTGACAACATATTGATGCGGTATGGGAATGCTAACTCTGTAGACGGGATAAACACTCCACAAAGCTCACCCTTATTTTAAATCTCATATCCAGGGGATTATTAGGTCTACTGGAGAATCTGACGGCACAGTATCGGCATTTTCTTGGCAAACGTGTAGAGGATGGCTAAAAGATTGATCATACTTATTGATCGACGGGAGGAAGCGTCGCAGTCGCCCTATCGATTCCCAAACCTCGGGGGAAATTAGGTCCTACCTGGTGATTCGCTGTTTCCGACACCTTAACATCCAGCGAGCCTGACAGCACCGCGTACCAACTGGTACCGATGTCTCCCTGGCGATACACTGGGGAAATAACCCATGAACACACAAAAAACATCATGTATATGTCAACCTAACAAGGCTTTGATGATTTAGGTTTTTATGATTAACTCACATTTACCGTTTCATTTTTAATAAACTCTTGTTTGTTACAATGTCTTTTTCTTTGTTATAAAAAGACAGAAATAGATAGATGGAGATAATGTCACCCACTCAAAAACAGCACATACATAACAGCTCAGCTCTACGAGCGAACACCTACACGTGATGCCTCTCTCCAGGTATTCGTAGAACCCCCGCAGACATATCTGCTGCAGAACACTTGGGTGGAACCTCTCAAAGGCCTTGAGGTTCTGCAGCCGAGCCAGGATGACGTCCACATCTTCTCTGGATCGCTCTGTGGGCCTGCAGGGAAGGAGGAGAAGATGTTTGGGACGAGGGATTCATGCGAGTAACGGGATAATTATCGTCTGATTGACTCGAAAAAACGAATTAGGCTAATTAATGGTACCGTCCAGCAGATGGCGCAACAGTGAGTTCACCTATAGGCAATTTGCATAAATCTGTTATATGGCGGACAGCGAAAAACATGTGTGAGTCTTCTTTCTTTTAAGAGTCATAATAGGCCCTAAACATCGTATTGGCATTTCGAACTCGTCGGATTATTGTATCGTGAGGTCCCTGTCGATTCCTATCCCGAGTGAGAGATGAGGTTAATATTCTTTTTTCTCTCATCCCTTTCCAAAGAAAGTCTGTCACACAAACAATTACATAGCCTACATGTAGGCCTATTACAAATACAAATTGAAGGGAAATATGAAATATACAATCTTGGCATGCCATCATGTAGCCTATCACTTGTGCATTTCTGCATTTAAACCTGAATGAATGTTAATATTAAATATGAATGCTGCATTTAAAAATGTATTCAGTTTGGTCAAGAGGTGCCATTCATCCTCTGCGTCAGCCTCCAGCGCCGGATCAGAGGGTGTAAACACGCCAGTCCTTTAATGTTTAAAGGTGGTGTACTTTGAACCGGTGAAAGGGCTAGTCCTCTTATCTAGACCCTCCCTCATCTCTCACAAAGACACACATAGAGGGCCTATTAGGCCTTGTTTAAAACACATTAGGACACGTGAGGAGTATTCAACGGATCGACGAATTTAAACATTCGTAAATAATGATTAGTCAACGGTCACAGAAAAAATCCCTAAAGCCGTTAGTCTGACTGTGTTTTGATGTGAGGATTGATTTCACCGACAAGCCACAGCCTTCTGGATTAGTCACTGGATTTACACTATGCTTCTCAGCAATATGAGAATATTTTGAGAAAATCAATTAAATAATGAATCTAAGGATAATAAAACTAGATTTGTCAAATGAATATAACCCCGACTCACTCTCTCTCTCTCTCTCTCTCTCTCTCTCTCTCTCTCTCTCTCTCTCTCTCTCTCTCTCTCTCACTCTCTCTCTCTCTCTCTCTCTCTCTCTCTCTCTCTCTCTCTCTCTCTCTCTCTCTATATATATATATATATATATATATATTGCTCTCATAATGTTATATTCTTCAGACAGTATCGCTAACAGGCTTTAAATTGCTTCGATAATAATTAGGCTATAATTTTTACCTGCCTTTGTCTTAATATGGTAATATCCCATGAATGTGCACCTCAATGTGTTATCAACTATTGCAAAAAGTAATTTATTCACTTCCCATCGTAATACATACACCTTTCAACCAGTTTAACATCC